>JADDOH010008079.1:0-30984 GCA_016648135.1 Agrypnia vestita | reverse complement strand
AGTAATCAATTATTTTTGGTGTGGAATGTTTGCTTCAATCAGGCTCAGTAAAGTGAACGTGTAAAGACGTGTTTTATACGCAATATTATAATCCGTGGTCTTGTGGCTTGTGACAATTAAATTTAATTTATAGAAATAAAAATAAATTAGTTAAACACCACATATATTTATTTTCAAATCCAACCAGGTTTCGCTACGACCGTAGCTTCTTCTTCAGGGAGAATCTTAACTGTCTAAACATACAAAAATTATGTGTTTATATACTAATGTGAAAGGTGAAAGAACGGAGTGCCAAGAGTGGGGGTAGGGGGTGGGATTTTGCAGGGAATATTACTATTAAGAGAGAACATATTTAAAAGTGGACTAAAAGATAAATTTACTTGATTTTTAATGATTTTATGATTCATATTAATGGATTTTCTTATCTCTAATATTAACCTCGCACAACGTCCGTAACTTCATTATAGTAAAAAAATATTTCTTTCTTTTTTTAAAGCAATTTTTTTTTCCATTTTTTTTATATAAATAAATACTCATTCATTGGGAACCGGCATGTAAAAGTACCGTCACTTTTGACGGGTTACAGCTAATAATTAAATATAGAGCAACGTTACTTGTCATACGTTACTTTTCACCCAAAGAGTAAAGAATATTTTCAATTCAAAGAATATTTTCAATTGAATGAAGTAGACCTCTTCTGCGTGTAGTTTTCTGAGATATTCTAAGTCTGACCTTCACGGCGGAATATCCCAGAAAACTAGGCGCGGAAGATCTTGAACGACCGCAAAAACCTGGGAACGTTTTTTGTATGAAGTTTTTGCTACTATTAATTGATATGGCAGTTACTTTGTGGTGCGATATGATTATTTTAATTAAAACCAAATTGAACTTTGCAATGCACACACGTTAAGTTAATTTAACACGACTATAGTTTCGAGAAGAGCAGTCCCTCTCATCGTCAGGTGTAATTTATAACTCCTGTTCATAACTATAATTTAATTAACACGATAATTAATACACAACGTTTTATTCCACTTTTTTGAGTTACATAAGCTTTCGATGGGCACAACCATCATCTTCAGAGGCAAAATTAGAACTAATTCTAAATTAATATGGCCGACAAGTAGAAAGTAAAGGGATGACAGAGGGGGGGAGGAGAGTTATTTATTGACATAAACAACAATAATTAATTTTTACATACAATAACACTTATTTTAATAATGGGGATGACGCAGGTATTTGAATGTTTATTAGGTTATTGGTCGGCCATATTGATTTACAGTTCGTTCTAATATTGCCTCTAAAGATGATGGTTGTGCTCATCGAAAGCACTATTAAAAGTTAATGATTAATCTATTGTATTCCCTTTTCTTATTATATTATTTCATTATACTTTAATGTTCATTAATTAATTTTACTTTATTACATGTAAAATTCATTTTAATTTAAAAATATTTACCGAATTAAATAAATAAAATTGAAAAATGTTAAAATATTTTGTTGAATTTGATAACAAATTTTTATTGCCTGTCTGTTGTTAAGAATTTGTATTTGAAATTAATTTTAACTTGTCGTGGCATTTTGATGAGAAAATTAGTTCGTGAAACATGTGGGAAACATCTTGTTAGAGGCGATTAGGTTTCAAGAGTGTATCATTTACCATTTAATCAAGCCAGTACGACCAGAATTTGCGCACCTCTGAACTTATACTATTTAAAATTACAATTAAATAAGGTTTTATTTTGGATACTTAAAAATACAGCAGAAAAAAAAAATTAACTTACTTAAATCATTATTTATGGTTTTTGTGTTTAATTTGTAGAACCCCATATATATTTTTAGCGAAATTTAAAATAAATTTAATTTTAATAATTATTATTAATGAATTTTAAAATGAATTAAATTTAATAAATATAATTATTACTGGAATTTAAAATAAATAAAATTTTAATAAATATTATTATTAAGTTCTACATTAACTATTTTAAGTGTGATAGCTGTTTCGGCTTCGATAATTAAGAATAACATAGAATTTTGTAAACCGAGGCACCTTAAATGAGAAGTGCCCGGGAAAAAACGAAAATTAATATAAGGCTTCACCACAAATATCTAATTACTCTAAATGGGAAGGGGTAACTTAAAATTTTATAAAAAAGTCGTTTATACGTGGTATATCCACTGTTTGATAATGGCCTTGCAAGCCGAAATAGCTGTCACACTTAAAATAGTTCACCCGCAGAGCTTAACAATAATATTTATTAAAATTTAATTTATTTTAAATTTCGGTAAAAATAATATTAATTAAATTTAATTCATTTTATATTTCAATCATAATAATTATTAAAATTTAATTTATTTTAAATTTCGCTAAAAACTTACTTAAAACCCTTAGTAAACGAGACGTAAATATGCAAAAAATTTTAATGTAGTATAAATGTGACCAAGATATATTTATATTCAAGAACATATTTTTATTATAAAGTTGCAATTTTTTCAGAACAAAGTTCATCTTCACATTAGCCTTAGAAGATGTATTTAAGACCCTGAATTGGGATAACAAAGGTTTGAAGACAGATGGAAAATATAAACCTAAGATTTGCTGACGAGATAGTAGTTGTAAGTAATAATATCAAAGAACTAAGTATAATGTTAAAATAACTAAACGAAGCTTCGAGCAAAGTTGGTCTTAAGACGAATATAAAGAAAACAAAAATATTGAGTCCAGAGAACAAACTCATCACTATCAATAATAATAATATTGAAATAGTAGATGAATAAATATTCCTAGGACACAAGATAAAAATGAACAAAGCTAACCAAACATCAGAATTACCAAGACGAATTGGAATGAACTGGGCTGCTTTTGGCAAACTCAAACATATCTTCGAGAACAAAGAAATCCCAATTAGCCCAAAAAGAAAAGCTTTTGAATCATGCATACTGCCAGTGATGACGTATGGAGTGGAGACTATGGCCCTTACAAAGAAAAGTGTAGAAAAGCTCAAATGCACGCAACGATCCATGGAGAGATCCATGCTTGGAGTAAGCCTAAGAGAATTAAAAATGACGAAGTTAGGCACAGAACTAGAGTAGTGGATATCACAGATCGTGTAGCGAAGCTAAAATGGCAATGGGCAGGACATTTTGCAAGGCAGGATGGCTTCCCAGAGTTCTGAAATGGAGACCTTGGGAGAATAAAAGAGGCGTCGGAAGACCTCAAAAGAGATGGGCCGATGATATAGCCGCTGTAGGGGGAAAGAAACGGCTACAATTAGCAAACATCAAGGAAGGATGAAAAGAGAAGGAAGAGGCCAAATCCAGCAGCGGAGAGACGAAGGCTGATGAAGAAGAATAAGATTATTACTATTTCATGGGTGTCGGCTATAGATAAGTTTTTTTATTTTTTTTATTTCAAAAAATCATTGTTTATAAATAAAGGTACTTAATACTAGTTAAACAATAAAATATAAGATAAATTACACTTTTTTTGTTAAATTTGAGGATTATGCCATTATACTAGGCTACGCCTGTCCCAGAGTGGCGTTATAGAACACAATTATAATATTTTTTTAAATTGGTCAGTAATATTTATTTTCATAAGGTAGTAATTATATATCTACAAAGTATCAAGTGCAATGTTAGTGAAAGTTGAGTGAGTCATAAGTCCAAGTGTAAATATGTGTAGAATAATTGTTTAATGTAAAAAAGGTTAAAGATTTTTAAGATTATTTTTTATTTTCCTTAATTTATTTATTTATTTATATAGGTATATATTTTTATTTGTAGACATTATTATGTAATTACAGTAAGTAAATTTTCAGTTGCTGTTCTACCTTTGGAGGTAAGCCAGTTGTTTGCTAAAGCTTTTATTTTATTAATTGAGTATAAAGTAAATACTTATTTCTTAGGATTCGGCATTTAAAAGTGCCGTCATTTTTGACGGGTTTATTGGGGTTATTTAATAACCATAGAAGGCGGGTATACGTGTAGACTTTTCGTTATGCGGTTCGCGTTTACCGACGTAATGATTTCAATCACCACGGGGAGCTTGGCTTATAAATAAAATAAATTTTCGCTTTACTGATTGCGACCGAGCCCCGTTGGGAGGGTTATGGTTTCATGAAGATTTTTAATGACAACGTTTGTACGGGGACCGTAAAACTCAACAAAGAGGTATTGTGTATTATCTGCATGGATATATATAAAAACGTGTAAGGGACGTTGTAAAACCCTACGGATAATGTTCAAGAGCAACCCTTAGATAAGGGTTTTTAAATAAGCCATTCGTGGTCGCTGAAGCGTCTTTTCAGATTTTTGTGCAGAAATTTTCTGCTAATAACCTTAGCCCTCATCGTCCATATAAGCTAGCGTCAGTACTTAATGGTTTATACTATGATGTTAAATAATTTAACCTATAAAAAGAAAATTTTCGTTATAAATTCTTTATACACAAGAAAAATACCTATATTCAGAATTTTTCTTTTGATGTCATTCAAACTCATTCAAAATTTATCTATGTATAGGATGGATGCTTCTAGAAACGACTAATTTTCACCTATATTGCTTTATCATAATGATGTACTTAAGTGTGAATATTCAAAAACCTAGCCTTTCGAGCGCCGTTCTTAGCATCTTGAAGAAAAAAATGAATATAGTTTGAAAATGATTTCAGTTTTAGTGTAAAATAATTCTGTTTTTGCCTGTAACTTTGCGAAAAAATATATAGATAAAAAGTAAAAACGCCAAAAGATTGAAAAGTAAAAAATCTATAAATCGTGATTTTTAGATAGAGAATAGAGTTACCCCTCTCGGAGCAGCGGCTGAAACTGTGAAAACCGAATGAAAGCGAATTTAATTCTAAAATGCATAATTTAGGAACGTTTATTTTTAGCACACTCGACAGCGGCACTTGTGTTCTATCGATTGCAATATTTACATGTAAAATTGGCCAACTCGTCGCAGAGTAGCATACAAAAATATAAAAAACGACTCTCTGAAACGAACGCCATTCCGTGGACTCACAATTTGGAACAAAAATTTCTTGTAGACCTAACGCGCACTATTGCGCGCTATTTCTAGAAAGTTGTCGTACCTCGCTTAGATTTTTTTAACCGAATTATTAAAAAACAGAAAATTTTGATTTTGGGTGGATATCAAAGAAACTGAAGGGGGTAAAAAAAAACGAAAAATATGGAGCTTCTAACTATTATTCGAACGTGATACTCGATTTTTGAATTTCATTCTAACTATGCAGAGTCGCAGAAACATCTCGCTCGGTAAAAAAAGCCCAAAAAAGAGGTTTTATTTTTGTCACGCCCCGAGAAAGAGACAGATGCAAAATTCCAACACACAAAAGAGAGACGGTCGGATTTTGCATCTTTTTCACAATTCATATTTTCGATTATTTTCTTTAACAGCGTGTTTAATTGCAAATAAAAAAGAGTCTAAAAGTGAAAATAAAATTTCGTTTTTGAGAAGAGCCCAGCGGGAAGGGGATAGGGGGTTAAAATAAAAATCAGGTCCCTAAAATATGCAGAACATTGGATTCTGTGTTCCTGATAATTACCTAAGACAGCGTCAGCGTAGATAATTTCACATTCCAATATACAGGACCAACCTGCCGATGGTTACGCCTGTTGGAAAAACTACCATAATTACATTAAAAAAAAAGCATACAAAACATCTCTACAATGAGTGCTATGCAAAAATATGCAATAATTAATATCGATGTTTTAGGTTTTTGTAGGTTCAAATTTACAGAAGCCGTTTTCTCGGTTCCATGTTTTTTGTGATGGACGCTTTCAGCATAACCAATTGTTTTGATTTTATAAAGGTAAGAGTAGCTTGTTGATCTTGTGGTTAGGACTCTCGCCTCGTGATCCAAAGGTCGCAGAATCTCACTCCAGACAAGCAAGTTAGTCCTATTTTCATAGAAAAAGCGTTTAGCTTAATTTGAAAATAGTAAGAATATTGATGTGACACGAATTCCGTGTTCGCATCTCTATTTTTAAAAAAAAAGCTAATTTTTCAAGTCGTTCCGAGGATCGATCAGTGTAGCAGTCAAGCTACGATTTTTTTTAGTTAAATTAATTAATTACTATGAATAGAACACAACGTTGTTTACTTCACACAATGACAGTTTAATTAAATAAATTAATTAAAACGTTTTCGATGCTTACTGCATCATCTTCAGTAATATACTAACTTAAGACTAGAAGACATTTTATCTACTACATAGAGGCAGGAGTTGTCGGGAGTGGGGGAGGGGCAGGCGGAAAGTGAAAGTGGTTGCTGGGAGGGGCTAGTATGGTAAGAAGGGGGGATGTAATAAGTGGTGTTTGTATGTTTAAGGCCTTATCATTATTTAGATGAATTTCTATATTTTCCAAGATGTCCAATTTTCATTTAAAAAAAACGCGAATAGATGAACATTTTAAAGGGATAAAAAATTTCAATATTAATTCAGAGATGGCAGACCATGTGAGATCAGAGGGACATCACTTCAAGTATGATAACGTGGAGGTGTTGCATGTATGCAAAAAAGGAAAGAAATTGGACATCTTGGAAAATATAGAAATTCATCTAAATAATGATAAGGCCTTAAACATACAAACACCACTTATTACATCCCCCCTTCTTACCATACTAGCCCCTCCCAGCAACCACTTTCACTTTCCGCCTGCCCCTCCCCCGCTCCCGACACCTCCCGCCCCTATGTAGTAGATAAAATGTCTTCTAGTCTTAAGTTAGTATATTACTGAAGATGATGCAGTAAGCATCGAAAACGTTTTAATTAATTTATTTAATTAAACTGTCATTGTGTTAAGTAAACAACGTTGTGTTCAATTCATAGTTATTTACAATGAACTTCCACAAAGTTAATCACGAAAATTTCGAAATATAATTAATTACATTTTTTTCAGTCTTGTTTATTCCAACCACACAGTATTTTAAGTTGATGACATTAAAATTTCATGGCGAATAAATTACAGACGCATTTTGAATATAAATGAAAATATTCCATGTTGGAAATGAAAATGTTTCTAATGAAATTCTGGCAATCCGATCCACGAGAAAACAAGATCTCTCTCTGCCGTTCATAGACGGTATTATAACAAAAGAGTTACCAACCCTTGGCTGTAAAAGCTAAGGGTAGCTGTTTCTATCGCGAACGCCCCTATTTAAATGGGAAACTTTTAGGGGAAAAACTAATTTGTACTTTTTTGTTTAGGGGCAACCTGGTTAAAGATGTATTGAGTACTCAATGATGTCTTTTAGCTCTTAAGTTAGTTTTCGTTTATCTTGTTAGTTAATGTTGAAATAAAACTCCATTCATTGAAGTTTTCTGTTGTGGAGAGTTTTTCAAAAAATGTTACTGTGCTCATTGATAAATGAATGAATACATCATTAATGTGAAAATATTCTCATTCTATTACGCAAATACATGATATGCAATTAACACCATTATGCACATTGTAATTGAAATAATATCACATGATTGGATTGAGGTACGTGATCGCAGAAGAGATGGGAGAAAGATTTATAGGGAAATTTGAGTAGCTTGCTGGTCTAGTGGCTAATACGCTCGTCTAGTGATCACAGTTTCGGAGGTTCGAGACACCAAGTTATAGTCATATTTAGTTATATTTTCATAGTATAAGTGCTTAGATTAGTTAAAAAAAGTATGAATGTTGATATTAAAATAAAAAACGGAAAAAAAGAATAAAAAAACAAAAAATTTAATTAAACTTCAGAATTAAATTTTTATACATGTGAAAATTTTGAAATTTAATACGTTTAAAGCACCATCATAAAATATTATCACGTTATGGTAGAATAAGACGAATTAAAAAAATAGAATTAGAAGCAATTATGTATTATCGAAATCTTTCGAAATGACTGGGAATACATTCAATATAATTACAGTTCTTGACAATTTGAAAATCTGTAAGGATATCCGAAAGTGTTGTAGAAAAAAAAACATATTTTAAATTTTAAACACCACAATAGGTAGGTACCTACCTTTCTACTGGTAATGCATTATATTATTATTAAACTTGGAAAGTAGGAACCTAGTTTGGATAAGCACAGTTCTACTCAGATGACAGCACCCTCTAGTTTTTTTGACAAAGTTTATTTATTAATTTGTTTGTTTACTTATATCCTAGCATATTTCACATAGTAAGAATAAGTTGGGAGACAAAAAGTTAGGTTAAAATGATAAATATTTATTAATATTATTTCCCTCGCAATGTTGATTTGATTATATTTCGTAAACACTTTGACAACATAAATAATAAAAGTCTCCTTTTCCAGAATACAAAATATACCTAAGACCCAAAACGGGTTTTCCTGAAAAATCCCATCCATCGAGAAAATGCCTTGTTACGAGATTTACCATGTAACAAGATACTTAACCTGTTTGGATGAATGTTACAAGTGTTTACAAAATAACACTGAAGTGCCCTATGGGGGTATTTATTAATTTGTTTATTTATACAAAAATATTTTGACAGCTAGGATTTACGAGATCTCTTTGAGATCCTGTTTTTTTCGAAACTTAGTGAAAAATATAAAAATATTATTACATAAACTCACGTAGATGTAACAAGGTTTAATGTTTTTCTTAATTTAATGATCATTAAGTTTTTTGACATTGAGTAAATATTATAGTATTAATTAACTAACGAACAATCACGCCGTTTTCTCGCAGGGATAGGCAGAGAGAACAAAATGCTACATTACTTTATCATAACTATTTTATATCACACCATTTTTGCGACATTCATACATATTATCATGTATATTCTACGATTGTTAAACAAACAAGTTGTTTGTTGTGTCTGATCATGACAGGTATATTATGTGTATAATTTTAAATTAAGGAATAAAATAGATTTGTTACAACAAAACTATCAACATCTTACAGTGACAGATGATTTATCTTAAATGTGGTCGAGACATCTTGTAATATATATTTCAATTACCTATATACGTTACCAAGTCTACGGAGCTTGAGCAATAGTGAGTTATTGTGATAGTTTATGTAGGGATCCTGACAAATTCTTCGGCATGAATAGCAGGACTGACGATTTGGAAAATAATAATATCGTATAGGAATATCATGTTCATTAGAATTATTTTAGGCTTATCATAAATTTGTAATTTATGGACGAAATGTTGGTACCTTCTTTTTATTTTAAGGCATTGTACTAGATGTGTGGCGGTCAAAAACGCATGCAAATACACGAGTAAGGAGGTACCGAGTACATCACCACCTAAACACGAAAGGCCGTCGCTCTCGGTACAACGGTCGAAATCAGAACGCTGAATTCGGGAAAGAACGACAATGGAACCGAGGCCAATGGCTGAGTACAAAGGCAATGTATAGCAGAGGGCATGGATTATCGGAGTGACGAAACGCATCTTGCTGATCTAGGCTAAATACCCACACGCGCGGCCGAGTAAAGAGGAAATCATAACACCCCCGATTCCTTTGTTCTGGATCACTATATAAGCACGCGCCCGCTGAACAAATCATCTCACTCCAGCGGGGCTTCGGATACAAGGAAATCCCTCGCCATCATACCTTCGAACTTCGCGCTTTTCAATTGTAACCTTTGTACACTACTGTATTCTTTATAACTTGTGTTTTGTAATCAAATAAATTCTGTCGAATCATCGCGACTTTTACATCATCAACCGTAGCAGAGATCTCCGACTCTACAAACGGAGTGGTGACCTTTGAGTTCAACTCCAAAACCGGAGGGTTCATCCTCCTCCAAAGATGTAGTGTAAAATGACAAATATCGAAGTTAACATTTGTCAACGATAACATGAGTTGGCTACGTACAACAAAATTATGCACTATCCTAAGGCAGAAGCTCACAAGGAGGGTCAAAAAACACTTCAAAGACATCTTAAAAAATAGAGACGTTAGTTTTTTCACAAATTTATTTATAAAATTAAACCAAGGCTTTAGGCCGGAGCCACACTGCACATATCTTCCGCCACGTCTTTTCCGTCGCATCAAATTGATCAAATTGCGTCGAAGCAAATTGATCGACCGATCATCCGCGTGGTGTGTTTGATAATATTTATAATAATATTTATCGACTGTAAACCGAAATTCAAAAACAAGCAACCTCTTTCTGTGATTTCATATATTTGTACATTCTTGTCTTATTGCAGTACGATGTAAGCGGCTTCGACTGAAAACATTTTAATAATACGCAAAACTACTTAAACACGGTAAAATATACCAGAAAGATTTAAATAAATATTTGACGACAATATTCATACCTATGTTATGCTACAAATTTTTCTTTTTCTTCTTCTTCTACCCCTTATCCTAATAGTCGGGGTCCCTGCATCGGATAGAAGATTCCAGCTTTTCCTATCTTGGGCTTCGTCCACGTCAGTTCATTTTAGATGCAACCTCGCTTCGCGGCAGTCCTCGCTGTTTCCACCAGCTCCTTCTAGGACGGCCCCTTCTGGTCTTGCCTGGAATATCCGCTTTGGTAGTCTATCTGCCGGCATCCGCAAGATATGTCCCAGCCACCGTAACTGTAATTAATCAATAAACGTCAATAAGGGTTCTACTTTGAGACATTTTCTTTCTGCTTCTATCCCATCTGGTAACTCCCATCTTGACGGTCTGTAGCCTTGAGCGAGTTCTTTTGGTCAAGACTCAGTGCTCGTGGATTTGATTATTGCCAATTTTTCTCAATGGCTAAGTACGGTATGATACAGGGATGGTATGTTATAACATAAATAAAATTAATTTCCACAATTGAGTATAGTTTTTCAGCAAATAGATTTGTCATGTGTGTCTTTCTAAATACGAGTACTTTATCAAAAGTTGTTTAAATATTGTTCTCTGTTTCTAATATTTTTGATATAAGTTATGTTTTATACAACCTCAGAGCGTTTGCCGGAATTAGTTCAACCCCCGACCGTCGGAGGGTTGAGACGTAAACATCGAAGCTCGCAAACACCGGGATCTTAGCAAACTATTTTCACTCTAATTAAGCCCAATCCTTTCTCCTGGAATTCTTGCCGATGATTTAGTCCATTATTATTCACAAAGGATTTAGTAATTAATTTGAAATATTCGCTTCCCCATCTTCAAATTAGAAGAACCAGGTCGAGGGCTTGTGATTAATTATGTTAGCTTTAATGGTGGTGAGGCTAAATGTCAAACGTCAAGTGTAGCACTACTTTATCTCGTATTATTTTGTATACATTTATAATAACGTTTATAATATTGCGTATTCGCCTATACATAGATTGCACCACCTAGGTAATCAGTACAGCTCTGTTGATATTGTCACGTGTGGTCGCTGCAGGAAGAATTAATGAAACACTGGGATTTAATAATGGATTTATTGATTACTGAATAATTAATTAAACTAACGTACAAAGTTGCTTATCACTATTGAATGTAACGCCATTCCTTAAATTAAACGATTTCGCAAATTTATCACTCGTAAATAGACACTTTATATTCGCTTTAACACTTTATTCACTGTTCACTAGAATATTACATCAATTTCCGTACTTATTAATTTCGCTTCGGTTTTATTTCGCTACGTAAGAACTTTCTAGAATCGCTTTTGAATTACCGCTCGCTTGGCACCACTGGCGGCTCCCCGCTTCCGGCCTGACCCGCCGCTCGCGGCTACCTTCGCTTTGTTATCGCCTGTCAACCGCGTTCGGAAAACGACTCACTGGTTTCTCCCGCGTGTCGTTTTATATTGGTTATTGCTGTTATCGAAATTTTGAGACGTTTCCCGCGTTTTCCAGACTTTTGGAGATGTTTCTCGAAAGTCGGAGGTGATTCCGGATCCTTCGGTAGTATTGTGCCAACTTCAAACAACTGTCACTTTGACAGAAGTGCGTGATTTTTTTGCCTCGTTAGAATATATTTAATGCTCGAACACTATACACCAGTATTTTCCAAACTATAGGTGGATCGCAGTCGCTACTTGGCAGACATTTTTTCTAAGTTAAACGAACTCAATTTGTACATGCAAGGATCAGACGATTTGATAAAATTCGAGCATTCATGAAAAAAGTTATGTTGTGGAAGAAATGTGTCGAGGAAGGCGAGTATGATTGTTAAGAAAATTTGGAAACTTTTATTATATAAAACGAAATGCAACCAGATATCAATGTACTGTCTGCAATTTGCACTCATTCAGCAGATTTGAAAAATAACTTTAACGCTTACTTCCAGGAGGAGATGAAAAAGTTCGACAGGATGAATTGGATTTGTAATCCATTTTAAGACATAATACTAAATAAAATATCAACAAAAGCAAGTGAAGAACTCCTGAAAGTCCTCCTCCCCTTCACTACAAGATACTTATATGAAGATGGATTTTCTGCCATGTTTTCTATTAAGACTAATTACAGAAATAAATTGGACGTATCGAATTCACTACGATCAAAAGTAACTAAAATTTTAGTCGACGCTAATGCTGTTATGACAAGAAATAGGCAACAAATTCAAAATATTACATATTAATATTTTTCGTAATTAAAAATTTCGATTATCTTTGGACGTTTTTCCTTTTTTCTTAATTGAACATTTCTTCTTATAGTTACAATATGTATTGGGAAAATGTGAGGCGGAAGGTTGGTCCCGAAAATTTTTTTTTTTGGTGGGTCGCTGCCCTGTCAACTTTGGGAACCACTGCTATACACACACAAAAGACAAATCTACTTAGCTTCTATTTCATAGTTTGCTTACATACTAATTCTATTATTTATCATAATTTTTTTGCTTATATTCCGTATTTTCTTATATAATTATTGCTTCTTGCATATTTTATATATTCTTTAATTTTTTGTAATTTCTTGTTTGTGTATATAGCTACGCTATTTGAATAATTAATGTTTCACATAATATAAAAGCCCAATTAAGGGCGTGTACAATAAATAAATAAATAAATAATTCTCAAATGTCCTTACATGACAAAATTTTTTTTTATTGGTTGCGTGATATTTTAACAGTATATATTTTTTTAACAATCCAGAAATATATCAGAAAAATACATATATCGAATTTATTAATGTGAGCAAACCTGTCGGCTACTACTTGCATCAGTAAGTGTGCAGTATACAGATATTCTATTCTCAGATAGAACTTTAGGGTGATTAGAACGATTTATATATCAGATGGATTCGAGACTTTTTCTTTGGTAAGATACATTTTTACAATCAGAAATGAGAAATTGCTGCGTTGGGTTATCACACATATATTGTCAAAATTGTCCATCTACCGCAAATTGTCCAATATTGGTGATATCAATTGCTCGCTATATAAACTGTACGATTAACAGATTACTTACACTAGGGAACGAATACGCACACATATCGGATATCTTCAGTGTTACATTAGAGTGCTACCGTACTCATCTCAATAAATACTTCTTAGAGAAACAAGGCAGTCCATTTTAGTTTCTAACTCGGTTGCTTCATAATTTCATAAATTGTAATTAATTCACCGTTTAACTTTTTGATACTATTGATAATGTATATTATTTCTTTTTTATACTTGTACTATTTTATATTTACTCTGTATTTAAATTTTATATTTTTGTTATTTTATTCTGACTTTTGTCATTATTACGCTTTTTATATTTACTCTATATTTTATATCTTTTATCTTTGTTATCTTATACTTACTTTTATTTACTTTCTCAATTTATATTATAAATTATTTTTTCATTTTATATCATAAATTACTTTGCCACTTTATATTATAAGATTTATTTTGTGTAACATAAAATTACTTCTTAGAGAAATAAGGCAGTCCATTTTAGTTTCTAACTCTGTTGCTACACAATTTCATAAATTGTTATTAATTCTCATTTGTTAACTTTTTCATACTATTGAATATATATTACTTCTTCTTAATACTTTTGTTATTGTATATTTACTCTGTAATTTTTTTTTATCTCTGTTATTTTATGCTTACTTTTGACATTGTTATGTTATTTTATATTAACTCTGTATTCTACATATTTTATCTTTATTATCTTATACTTACTTTTACTTACTCTCATTTTATATTATAAGGTAATAAGTACAACATCAAATTACTGTAATAGGTTTTGTAACCGTTGAAATAAATAAAGTATAGCGAGTACTATAAGGATTGACCTGATGATAAAGAAAAATAAAAAAAATAACCGAGGTCTGAATAATCGAGTCTCTACCGTACCTGCATACCTAGCTGTGCATAGGCATTTTGATGAACAAACCCAACTGAAATTGTGTTTTATTACGTAGGCGTCCTCCGAAGTCATTTAAAGTTGCCACTTTTGCTGGTCACCGACGAAATTTGCATTTCAGTGCGGCGGCCCGAATAATAAATCCTCTCGCGCATGCGCCGCACCGCGAGATGTTTATCTCCGCGAAATAATATATTTAATCCGAATCACGCGCCACATGAATGCGCCAAAGCAACAAAAATATTGACTCTGCCTCAAAGATGACTCCACACGAGATCTGGTATTTACGCGCGAGAAAATTTTGTCGAGAGGAAAGTTAGAGGGCAGTTGTAACGGGCATTTTTAAATTTATTAAAATTAAATAAAAAAAAATATATATAAAGGGTTATTTGGAAAATATTAATAACCTCGTAGGAATATATTTCTATCTCGATTATGAGTCGAAAATGTTCAAGCAGCCATGACCCAATATCAATAGTTGGAATTGAAGTTGCAACATCAAAGTTTGCATTTTTTTTTTCAATATTTCTGACTTACTTTTAACAAAACGTTAAACTTTTATTACAGTAACATATAAAGATTACGAAAAATTCATTCGTTTCTATACAAGTCATATAAAATATTAAAAACACTGAAAAATTCCAAATGGAATGTTTTCCAATTGGAATTGGAAGGATTTTATTATTTTATTTGACTTGTATAAAAATAAATAATGATAGTCCAACGTTTTAAAAAAAAAAAGTCAGAAATATTGAAAAAAATCCAAATTTTTATGTTGCATATCTCCGTTACTTTTTATATTAGGTCAATTTTTTTCAAATAACCCTGTATATGCAGTCATCCCCGAGACTTTGAACCTAGAAAGTGTCATTCCCCACATAGGTGGAATCCTATATAAATAATGAGTCGTAAAAGCAATACTTTTACGACTCATAATTTATGCTCATACTTCTCCGATCCTTGGCTTGTTTCCGTTAATGATCAAAAAACCCTCCTCACTGCGCAGCTCCCTGTTCTACCCGAATAGTAGATTGATAAAGTTAGGTGAAAAACATCTAACAACTTTGTTACCTCTACGTGAGTTTAATAATATGATTATAATTTTCCACTAAGTTTAAAAAATAATCAGAATATTTTTTATAAAAATGTATGAAGTTTCTAGGTCAAAGTAACTGTTTTCAGCTTCCAACGTTTAGAATTATAGAAGTGTCGCATAGACAAAACTATTTATATATGGGAAACGTGTATAGAAATCTTTATAGGGCGGCCCAGAAAAAATCTAATCAACTGCAAAAGCCATAGATGTCTTAAGCATTGTCCATTCGAATATATGAAAGAAGCTGTCTAGAATATATCTACAACTCTCAAAAATTTGATAATGTGTGGGTGTTCTTACGATGAAATTGGTGAACGTTGCATTGTGTAGAGTGATTACCTAAGCCAGCTCGTACAGGTTGCAAGCCCTGAGTCATCGCATAAGAGACTTCCATCCACTTTTCTCGTATACAAATAGCTTCGTCTCTGTGAGACTTCTAAAATTTTTCATTAATTAATTATCCATCCCTCTGGGGACCAAATCCAGTAGCTGTGTTCTTAGAACATAATTTCATATAAAAATATTGTTATAGGTCGACCACACTCAAAAGACCATTCCCTAGCTCTGTCCGGTAAGAAGAAAGCGGGCGAAAGTTGCCAGGCAAGCCCGTATTACAATCCTCAATATGATATTCCAAATAAATATGTATATTTTTTAGTTTAAAAAAGGTTACTTACTAGAAAAACTTTTTTTGTGTTCATTTTTGCATCGTAACAACACACATATTTTTTGCGCACATTCTTTTGAATGCGGTCTAGCTATAGAATATATTTTTGTTGTGAAATGACAGTAGACTCTTCAGAGACGAAAGAAAATAAAAATATGAAAATCGGTAGCAGTTGCATCGTTAGCTCGACATTATTTTAAAAAACATGCAACGGTGGTCCAATTGGCGTTTCTCTTCAAACTCGAGGGCGGGCCGCTGGTGGCCCGTGTCCACGGATGAGATTTATACGAGACTAGCTGTTCGTACACGGCGTTGCAAGGATTAAGTTAAAAATTAGGCTGTGAGAGGAATCAAAGGTTCCGTTGTTCTGCAAAGCCTCTAAAAAAACAATGCTTCTATTTAATCCAGGACGGGATGTCCAGGGGGGGGGGGGGAAATATGGCCTATGTTTACCGCCAGGTCCTAATTTATATGCAAAATTCGCAGAACAGTACAAATTTGCGTTGAAAATATATCAGGGGAGGGGATGAGGTAAATGGGGAGGGTAGAAGTGTCGTCTATGTTGCCCGACGGGGTTTTTTTTTTATTTTTTATTTTTTACAATTTATTTACAAAAAAAATACAGTAATATTTATTACACAATTGTGTTATTTGTAGTAGTCCATTTAATAGCATTGCTCTTGTGCTCGGACGAATATATATACTTAAATATATATGCTTAAAGAATAAGTATACAAAATTTGGATCAGATCGGTCGAACAGTACAGATTGGCAAGGAAACTGTATCAATGGAGGGGGAGGGGTAAAGAGGGAGGAGAGAATAGTCACCTAAGTTTCCCACCGGGTCCCAAAGAATAACTATGCAAAATTTCGGTCAGATCGGTTAAAAGATGTACATTTGTTAATAGAATTTATCAGGGGGTGGGGAAGGGGAGAAATAATCTTTATGATACCCGCCGGTTTTTAAATAATACGTATGCAAAATTTGGGTTAGATCGATCAAACGGTGTAGATTTGTGTAGAGAACAGACAGACAGATATTGAGTTTTGTAGGTATAGATTTTCGACGCAGATACAATTTGGATATTCCTTCCGTGACATTCTACAGTCTTCAGTGATATTTTTTCTTTCTTATTTAATCTTATAAATTAATTGAGGCGAGAGTTATAATGTGTTGAGGCTTCTGACGGGATCATCTTCCACTTTAATCACTTTGTTATGTTATATTGATATACAATACTTATCAAATACAAATAATTATTCTACTATACATCTGTATACTGTGTTTTGTACCTACACACTATTGTAAACTATGCTTGTCTCAACACAGATATTACTAGTGAGACAGGCACGGTCCAACCAAATTAATTAGATTAATTAAATAGAAATAAACAAATAAATAAACACGCATTCCACGTTCGAATATATATTTTTTTTTCTACATTTGATAAACAATAAGTGAAATATTTGAAAAGGGACAGGAAGGGGAGGGAAGCTTATTTCCAGATCAAAATCTCAATGCACGATACTGAGATACATCTCAACCTGATCTCTGGGATTTATCTCATTCTGTCGACACGGGTCGCAGGGCGACATTATTATAGGACGCGAGACCATGTGCCGTTATGCGATGAATTACGTTCCGTCTTGGACGGTCCTCGTTGGAGTCGCTCTGTTATTTATGAGCTGCGCAATATTTAGTTCCGTTGGTGAAACGCTCGTTCCAAATCTCATAAATTGATAATTTTTCAATCTTTGATGCGGCAGAAAAAATATAATACAACAGTTAACAATGATTCTAAAAACCTCTGGGATTGCAAATCTTGTAAATTTATCCTTCCGCATTAGTATGATTTGAAATAGTAGATACACACAAAAAGTTAATATTTAAGATTGATTTCCCAATTCATTATTTGTTTTGACAAATTAATATATTGCCGTCATGCCGTTTCCCCGCAGGAGTAGGCAGAGAGGAATGAACGCCACACTCTTCTATCCTGGCACACCACTTTTGCTTCGGCCACATTCATGCATCTTCTCATACTACGGTTCTACGGTTGTTGCGGCTTTTAACGGGGCTATCCTCAAACACTTGTTGTATCTGATCGTGCCAGGTCTTTCGCGGACGCCCTCTATTTCGGTTGCCTTCAACACTCGCCTCATATATTTTCTTAACTATCCTTTCCTCGTTCATACGTTCCACATGACCAAACCATCCCAGCACTACTTTCTTTATTCTATCTACCATACTACAGCCAGCATTGCATTCACGTCTAATTTGTTCATTCCTTACTCTATCGACCAAAGATTTTCCGCACAAGCGTCTTAGTGACCGCATCTCCACCGCATTTAGTCTACTTTTATTCCTCTTTTGCCAATTCCAGGCTTCACTTCCATACATTAAGGTTGGCACTAGAACGCCATTATGTTAATATATTATATATTAATATATTAAATAAAAAAGTCAGTCATTGTTGACGGGTTAAAGCTAGTTTTATATAATAACAAGTTTAACAAAAAGTCTCATCACAATTGAAAAAAAGCTCATTTTTTTTTAAAATACGTAGAAAAATACATCAAGGCTGGCCCCACACTACGCGGATCTTATGCCGCGCCTCTTCGGTCGAGGAACCTCGCTACATTTCTTTTCATACAATACGTGCTTATCAAACACACTATGCGGATGATCGGTCGACCAATTTGCTTTCTGATTTTACGCAAAGGCCACACAATGCGCGGAAGCCTAAAATAAAAAAGTAATAACTTGTTACAAAAAATTCTCTGTAACAAAAGATAACACAAGACAAGTTTGTTAGATTGTGTGTACACACCATAATAATTAATTTATTTTCATAATATTTCGTACGTTAGCAATAATAACAATAATATTTATTTTATAATCACACTACATCAATTAATTATTTGTATTAATTAAAATTTAAATAGCATGTCCCCAAACAGCAATTGTATGCTGGTATAAGGGGACAGGAAATAAAGTAAAATAAGTGGGTAAACGTATTAAATATTATATCAGCACGTTGATTTGTTAAACAGTTATCTCCTCCCCAACACGAGTCCCTTCAGCTGTATATTGAATTGTTCTACACTATTTAATTATTTTAATAAATGTAACAGCTATTTTATTGAATATTTTTCTTCTAAACTAGTGTTTTAAATAGACGTTGGTCCCAATTGAACAAAGTTTATATGCATTTATATGAAAAGATGTACATATCCCGGTTTTCGCGATTTCGAATTAAGCGGTTTTCGTCAGTACCACTAATCGTGTAACTTCGGGGATTACTGTATTTAATTAGATTAAATTATTAATATATATATATTATTATAATATATATGTGGGAAGGCTGATGAGGATGAAGCCGCGGCGTTTGAATAGTATTTATTGAGATTTAATAATCACAAAGTTACAAGTAGAGTAATTACAGTTACACAATAATGAGTCGATGAATGGCGTGAGCTTCCGCAGTATAAGCGGTTCACGTCAAGGTGGGATGTATAACGAAGAGGGCTTCCGCCGTATCCGAAAAGCCCCGCAGGAGTGAGATGGTCTGCTCTGGAGACTACCGTTTATATAGTGATCGTGAACAAAGGAATCGGGGGTGTTATGATTTCGTCTCGGCCGCGCGTGTGGGTATTTAGTCTAGATCAGCAAGGTGCGTTTCCTCGCTCTCCATGCCCTCTGCTATACATTGCCTTTGTACTCGGTCATTGGCCCGGCTTACATTGTCGCCTGTTTGCTGTGCTCAGCGATCTTGCCTCAACCTCTGTATCGAGGGCGACGGCCTGCCGTACTGCATATGCGGTACCTAATTACACGGATGTGTGTGTGTACGTGTCTTGGGCCACCACTTATATAATTAAATTAAAAAGATTAATTAGAATGTTGATGATTGTACCTCGCCAAGATAAATAAATCGCGTCTTTAGCTGACATCTGCCAAATTTACAATGACAGAGTCAAAATCCCCAGAAATGTCGAGCAATTCAATCATCCTGTATATTATTTTTGCGTACGAGTATGAAATTTAGTAAAATAAGGTTATACCTATGCATAGTTTAATAGCATAGTCAGCGTTAAAGCACTTTTCATAAATTAGTTAGTTGGTAATTAGCAAAAGCTATCTTGTTTGCACCATGCTTTACTCACTTTCTCTCAACGCTGCAGAACATAATTAATCATCACGTTTTAAATTACTTTCCGTATACATTAAATATGTGTGTACCAACATACATGTTTTTTTATTTCGTTGCGTATTTTATGCGGTGTCAACTTACTTATTGGCACAACGAACTGAAGCTTCACAAAAGACCTCATGACTGCTCACTAGGCATCATGGTCTTGAGCGGAATGGCGGAGTCCTTTTATGATTGAAAGTCCCCATATGGGTCCTATTCATTCTCCGCCCGGTTTGCATTTTTAATACTACATGGCAATCATGCTATGCCGCAGTGCAGCGCAACAGCAACGCAGCACGGCACGGCAGAAGGTTTCGTTAAAAGATGGACGCAGTACAAGTGGCATTACTTACAAACAATTGGCACACATAACCATTGACGTATTATTTATTTATTTATATTTATTTATGAGAAACTAACAGTACATATAAAGAGATTATACATGATTATTGAACAGTATAGAGACCATCTTACAAGTTTCCACAGAATTAACATGTTGTGTTTTAACATAAAGCAACAATAACTTAAGTTATATAATAAAAAACAAAAAAAGTGAAGGTTTTATGGAAAACTATGAATGAATGGAATAAAGGAATGGATAGGAAAGGACAAATCTACTTAGTAAAAAGGACAAGAGATAAGAATAAAAAGAAGTGCAAAAGATATATGTATAGCATAAAGATATCTGATCAATACATCTGCATGTATATATATACATATATATATATGTTAAATCGAAGGCTTTCACGGGTACAATATGTGTTAGTTCTAATTACTTTGGGGGTAACCCGCGTCAAATTCTGGTCGTCAGGACCAGTCGTCTGCCGACGTTTCCGACCGCATGGAGTAACATTCTTAATAATAATAATCAAATTTCTAATACAAATAATATTAATAATAATAAACCAGAAATCACGATGAAAACACCGAAGCAATTAGAAAATCCAACCTTTTCAACATTGTATAATGACGATAATAAAGTAAATATACGGATTACTAGAAGCCGAGCAAAACTCATTAACGGCGTCGCTGGAGAAACCCACTCCTCCACAAACACCTGACGCAGAATTTTTCAAACTTTCACTTGACGGTGAGCTCCGGACCCAAACGGTTGTACGCTTTTTGGAGAAGCAGCTCATCGACAAGGCGCCCTGAAGATGAACAGTGAGATCTATTCGAAACGTCGGCAGGCGACTGGTCCTGACGACCAGAATTTGACGCGGGTTACCCCCAAAATAGTTAGAACTAACACATATTGTACCCGTGAAAGCCTTCGATTTAACATCTATATATATATATATGATATATAACTCGTTTAAATCGAAAGTGCTTTCACGGGCAACAACAACACTCAGAACAAAACACGTCCAGCAAACAAGACTTTTCAAAGTGAATGGTTATCAATTTATATATATTATATATATATATATATATATATAATATACTATATATATCCAATTTATAATATATATATATAAATTGATAACCATGTGGTAATGAACGTGATTTTTTTGTTTTGTGTGATTTTGTTCATGTTATGGGGTGTGCCTTTGTGTTTTGTTTTGTATAATATTAATATATATATAGATATTTTATATATATAGCTATAATAAATTGATAACCATTCAACTTTGAACTGTCTTGTTTGCTGGACGTGTTTTGTTCTGAGTTTTGTGTGCCCGCTTTTACGTGATCGTAAAGCCTTCGGATAAGGATCAAGGTGCCACGAGAATTCCTGAGCTACTGCCCTTCTGATAAGGGAGAAACTAGCGTAGTTCCTTCGACCTGGACCAAAAGGACAAAGGTAAGAGCGTGCTTTCCTTCTGACCTTTCTTTCCTTCCAGAACCCGTCTTTCCCATCTTAATTTATCCATTTCACATTCCGTGTTCAAACACGGGGTATAAATACTTTATTTTATAATATGCCACGTGTATACATAAAGATTATTATTTTTTTAGAATTGAAGTAATTCTTTGACATTGTGTGGTGTATGTTATTGGTATGTTATTGGAGTGACAACGTCCTCAAAGATATCTCTGCCTTAGAGCTTCGAAACTGGAGAGAGCTGGCATAGACCGAGATGAATGGAGGAAAATTATTGAGGAGGCCAAGACCCACCAAGGGTTGTAGTGCCAAGAATGATGATGATGATGTTATTGGTAAATGATTTTGTAATTTATTATTTAAAAAGTTTCAATGCACATACATACTATATTACATTCATAAATTTAAAATAAAAAATAAAAATCCTACACGAATAATAGAAGAGAAAGGCTTGGCACCGGACAAGGTTGGCAAAGAGAAAGTGGATAACATTATTCTTGCATGCCTCAGATACGCCTTAAAGTGGAAAATAAGATAACAAGAAAAAATAAGAATAAAAGTCAAAATTTACTTCCGGAACGGGAAAGCAGGACCTAAAGATATTCAATACATTTAGCAGACTAAAATATACATATAATTAATATGACTGCACTTTGCCTAAAGCACTAATTTGTTGAAATATCAACATGGGTCAATTGGTCCCTTCATCAGGATATATCGTATACTAAAAATTAAAAATCGAAGTTCAGATATTATTTAAATAAAAAAATAAATAATGGGAGATAAATAACTAATTAAGAACTAATGTGAAAATAAATTTAAAAGGTAACTATTTGCAAAAAGGACCTGGTGATTTGAAACACTTAAATTAACTTACAATCTTCTTCTTCTACCCTTTATTCTATTGGGTCATGGTCCCTGCACCGCATAAAAAGTTCCAATTTTTCCTGTCTTGGGCTTCGCTCTCCACGTCAGCCCAATTTAGTTGCAACCTCGCTTCGCAGCAGTCCTTCAACTGTTTCCGCCAGCTCCTCCTAGGACGGCCCCTTGGTCTTCTGCTTTCAGGTCTTGCCCGGAATATCTGCTTTGGCAGTCCATCTGCTGGCATCCGCAAGATATGTCCCAGCCACCGTAACTGTGATTTTTGATAGACGTCAACAACTTTGAGAAAATCTCTTATTTGAGTATTTCTGATTCTGTCCCTTCTGGTAACTACTACTATTCCTCTTAGAAATCCCATCTCGGCGGCCTGTAGCCTTGAGCGGGTTCTTTCGGTCAAGATTCAGTGCTTGTAGCCGTACACTAGGGTTGGCCTGAAAACTGATTTGAATACTGCCAACTTTGCTCGCTGGCTGGGCTCCGCTTTTCTAAGTAAGGACAATATAGGGATCGTGCTACCTAGCTTGCGGCTTCTATCTTTCTATTCAATTCACTTTCTTGCTTCCATCCTGAGAGGTTATTTTGTTATGTTAATTTACTATTAATTCTTTTTCTAATTTCCAAAATTCTATTTCTAATTTCTATTTAATCATATGTTGTACAATTGTATGTACAATTTGTGAACCCTTATTAACATGATTAGCCCCGAATCAAGTTTCAACAAATGAGTTGTTAATTCAAAATGTGTTTTTGTTAATTATGTAAATAATATTACCACAAAATCATTTTGCAGTTATTGAAAATTAAAAAAATTAATCATCACATAATCGAAAGTCATACAGTAAAATGATTATAGTCATAGAGTAAATAATCTTATTTTTAATCAGGGAAGAGAGGAATAGAAATTCAACTTCAAACAACAAATGACTAATTAGCGATTTATGAAGCGAGATTGTTTCTCTGATTTCCTACAGTAATTGCCTTTTGATGTCTGTTTCTAAATTAAGAACTTTCTAGAAAATAGGTTTAATATTCGGAAATCATCTAAAATCTTTTCCTGTCAATATTTTAGTACGAAATATATTAGTATTCCTTTATTATCTGACGAATTTCTTTATTATATCGAAATTCGAAACACTCTTACTCAAATTAATAAAAATAAATACCTGGAAACACTAGATTCTATTTTTACGTTTTTCCCTAGATTTAAATACACAGGTAAATTCAATTATGTCAACAAGAAAAAATACATGTAACAATTTCCCTCACTTACATTTCCAGAAGACGTAAATAATGATTAGTTATAACATAATAATAGGGCATAAAAAGCAAAATAATGCATAATACTCTATGCAATAATGCCCGTCACTAATGCAACCAAGACGATATGCAAAATGGCGCGGTTCTCACAGCCTTCATATATCATGATGGAAATGATGTTGTGAACTAAAATAGTCACGCTGAACTAGAAATTTCAGATACAATAATCTGTAATGTTAATATCACGGGACCAGAGCGCACCGGTAGAGAATTCTGCTTCAGACAAACAGATGATCCACTTAGTAATTAACTTGAATACGTATTTTTTTTATGGAATTCAGGGAATTTAGTTCAGGGAAATACAAGGTGGATCTCGTTCGTAATGGAATTATCACCTCTTTTAAATAATCTAATGTGAAGATTATCAGCCTGGAGCAATTAGTGTAGCAGAGTGCATTACTAAAATGTATATATTTTCGCAGTAAGTGGCTTTTTCTTGGTGATTTGTTTTTTGAATTTTGTCAGTGACATTAACTATGGCTTAATTACCATTCTTCGATACTTAAAAAATAGAAGGGGTGGTTATGTTTGGCAACAAAAAAATAAAAATGATCAAATAAAAATTTAATATTCGAAAGTGATAACCAAATGAATATTAACCAAGTAAAGAAAATAACAGTACCAAAGGAAATAATAATAATAATCATAATCCATAGAAAAGAAATAACAAAAAATAAAGTAACAACCAAAGAAATAGTAAAAAAAGAGAATATAACAATGTACGAAAAAAAAATATTTTAAAAAATAGGGTGAAAAAGTAACTAAAAAATCAAGCTCTATCAGTTTTTTTATTAAGAATCCAAATTTACATTTTTTCAACATTAATACAATTTTTTACATTTTTTGGAATTGCCACTCAACTAGCCCGTGGACACGTTCCTGAGTGAATATTGTATTGTTCGATACTATTCCTTAAAATAAACTTTATAATTATATTAATTTTGTATGCATCCTGACTAAAATACAGCAGAATCAAAACCGGCGACGTTAGAAATAGTGATAGTTATTTATACGAAGAAATAAAAAAAATAGTCGTTAAATTTCAGCGCCTCTCGTAGTCCAGTGGGCATGAAACTGATTTCTCATTCTGATGATTCCGTGTTTGATTCCCGCTGAGGTAACAATACATCTATGTGATAAGTTTAAGTATTTTTATGATATGTTTCGCTGCAGTAATTGGGAATCGTTACCTGTTGTGGCGTTAAAAAGGTTAAAAAATTCATTTACTTCTACTTTCTTCTAGGTATAAGGTAATTTTTTATATATTCATAATTAATATTATAAATATTTAAAGCATTAACTTTGTGGCCAGATATTTTAACAAAATGTTATTTATGTTAGTATATACCTAACCACCTAAAAATTACTTTTTGTCTACTGGTTTCGAGACGTAACCCGTCTCTTCGTCAGGACAACCACTACACTAGCATGTAAATAACACTACACACCACGACCATAGTATTATTTACACACCAACACCTTCACAAGATACTCTTCACACGCGTGTTACGAAGCGACGGGTAACGTCTTGAAACCAGTAGAATTTTTTTTTATTAGTGGTTATATATTAACATAAACAACATTTTGTTATTAATAAATATATTTCATTTATGTATACTGTCATTTTGTACTTCTTTTTTATTCACTTAAGGCGATCGTCTAGCAGAATGAGCAAATTTCACCATTTTTTCTCATATCTTCTCTTTCGTTTTTTATCACATTTTTGTAGGAACATATCTAAGTTAAAAAATTTATTCATCAGGTTACATATATTTTAAATACGAATATCTTATTAAAATGTCATAAACTAAATTAAATAATTGATTAATAAATTACCAAACTTTCGATGTTTTAAAAATGAAGAAAATTGCTCCACTTTGTGGGCCTTTTATGACTGAACGGCGTGTGAGATGTCTTTTTTATTCAATAATATTACAAAGTTAACGATTATCTTAAATTTGTTACAATTATAGAAAAATCTGTTAATACGTTTACATGCAATTTATGTTTTAAAAAATACTGTTTTTTAAAAATATATATTTTTTTTGTGGATATTTTTCAACCCTTTTTACATGGTTGACAACTTTTTTACTTCAATAGTCAAAAGAATAGATATTATAATTTTACAATAAAAACAAAAAAAAATCAAAATCTTTGTCGATATTCCTGATTTTAGATATTTAATCAAGACGCAACGTATTTATGACACAATACGCAGTGCCTTGATTAAATAGCTAAAATCTGAAAACGAGAATAATTTTTTGATTTTTTTGTATTAATTTTAAAATAAAAATGTCTATTCCTTTAATTTATTAAAGAAAAAAAGTTATAAACTATTTTAAAAGGATCGAAAAAAACACACAAAAAATAAAAATAATTTAAAAACAGTATTTTTTAAAACATAAATTGCATGTAAACGTATTAACAGATTTTTCTATAATTGTAACAAATTTAAGATAATCGTTAACTTCGTAATATTATTGAATAAAAAAGACATCTCACACGCCGTTCAGTCATAAAAGGCTCACAAAGTGGAGCAATTTTCTTCATTTTTAAAACATCGAAGGTTTGGTAAATTATTAATCAATTATTTAATTTAGTTTGACATTTTAATAAGATATTCGTATTTAAAATATATGTAACCTGATGAATAAATTTTTTAAATTAGATATGTTCCTACAAATTGTGATAAAAAATGAAAGAGAAGATATGAGAAAAAATGGTGAAATTTGCTCATTCTGCTAGACGATCGCCTTAATAGATAAATGATTATTAATGTACATTTTTGTTATTATTATATTTTAAAATATAAAAGATCTTCCGTCTTAGCACAGAATTATATAAATATATTATAAAGCTATATAATATAAATAAATTAAGTATAAAAATGAACTACTTGAATAAAAAATAAAATAAAATAATTTTAAAAAGAACTAAACCTTACGAAAGCGATATGTGAGCTTGCATCACATTCTCAAAAACAAATAGTTTCAAAAAGCATTACCAAGATACTATATTTTTTGGTATCATCAAAATAAAGTACAGAGGCCGTTATCCACTACTGTGATTTGAAAATATGTATAAAAGGAGAGTTCTATTCCGATCACACTATACCTTTCGATACGCCAAATCCTCATCGGTCGTTATTATAAATCGCGGATTAGAACGAGAGAGTTTTGTTTTTCCCGCTCATTTCAATCGTTGAAGTTTTGCCGGGATTTGGTTGGTTGTCCCAAAATCCCCATTTCAGTTCCCATTGAATTCAATAACTACCCCGATGGAGATATCATCAATTCTATCTCTTTAAACATTTTTGAATCTCGACGATTTCACCGAGTTTGTCGCAATGGGGCAGGGAATATATGTGTTCTATAATTCCGATTCGATGGTCCAGTTAAATAAATCCCTACGTCTTATCTCTGTGCATGGAGGTTTATTTAAGTTTATGTCTGGAATCCGAAAGTTTCGCAGATCCGACAATTACCCAGATTGTCGCAAGGAGGCTTAAGTATATGGAATCCACAATACTAAGGGGTTAAATAAATGCCTTGGGTATTTGTAAAAAAGTACGATTATAATTAAAGCCGTATAAACGAAGGTTAGTTTGTCAAGAAAACTTTGAAATTATAAATACGTAAACGTTGAAGTTATAAATACGTAAACAAATCTATGATAATTTTATTTTGTTAATTATATTAAAGGTGTATTGAAAGATTACTAGTATTTGTTGAATTGGACTTAAATAATTGATTTGTATTTGTATGTATATTTTTTATTATAATATTACTTTCAATGCTTGTGCCTATATCTTTTCACTCTACATTATTACTTTTTTGTTTTTAAATTTCTATTATATTATGTTTTTCTTATTCTTCTGCTTTTTATATACATACTTGCTTTTTACTTTATATTATATTTATCTTTATATATTTGTATCTATATTTTAAGTATTTTCTTTTCTCTTTATGTCATTATTATGTTTACATGTTATTGTTTTTTTCTTTTTAAACTATCTACATATTCTGTTAATGTACACTTACCTATCTATTGTAAAAGTATTATCGGGCGTTAATTAATAAATAAATAAAAAATATCTTCATTTAACGAAAGCTAAAACATGACAAAACTCAATAATTCGTACTAAATAGGTAAGAAAATTGACCAAGAGTTCGTTTTACGGTTTTCAGTAAATTATTAAGTTTAATACCGATAATTTATTGGTACAGAGGCATTAATGGGTGATTTTAAGGCTGTATTTCCTAGAAATCAATACTTAGCGGTAAATAAATAAAAAAACCTCGGAGACTGGGTGAACTATGTGATCGTAATTTAGTTTCAAATTAAATATTACATTGTTTTTATCAATATTATAGAAAATAGAACGACAGATGCAAGAGGTTTTCAGAAAACAACTGAACTCCTTTTCTTCTTTCTTATAGATCTCCACATGAGCTTTTTCTTGTTTTAAAATGTTCCATTTCTCAAACTTCAAACAATTTAAAAACAATAATATTAGGTCCTTACATATGAAATTGACGTTTAGTATGGGAGGAACATAAGGCCGATTTTTTTTATAATAATATATTTATTTAATCAAAGTATGTACCATTGCTATCTATGCACTTTTGCCATCTCATAGGTAGTTCATCGATCCCTTTACTAAAAAAAGCATTCGGACGGGAATCAATAAAATCTTTGAAGGCGGTTTGGACTGCCCCATCGGAGTTGAATTTTTTCCTTTGCAAGAAGTTATCCAAATTTCGAAAAAAATGGTAATCTGTTGGGGCAAGGTCCGGAGAGTACTGTGGATGTCTTAGACATTCCAATTGAAGCTCCTCTAATTTGGTAGCCGTCTGTTGTGCAGTGTGTGGTCTAGCGTTATCATGAAGCAGCAGTGGCCTAGAGCGATTAACCAGCCTCGGTTGTTTAGCAGCTAGCTTTTCCATCATGGTTTGCAGTTGCTGACAATAGACATCTGCCGTAATCGTCTGGCCAGATTTAAGAAAGCTGTAGTGAACGACACCAGCACTAGTCCACCAAACGCTCACAAGTAACTTTTTTGGAGTCAATTTTCGCTTGGGGCATGGTTTGGCTGGTTCGGCAGGGTTCAGCCATTGCGATGAGCGCTTCCGATTATCGTACAGGATCCACTTTTCATCACAGGTAATGATTCGATTTAAAATCCCTTCATTATTGTGCCGGTTGAGTAATGCAACGCAGCAGTCAACGCGCGTTTGTTGATTTGCTTCACTCAATTCGTGAGGTACCCACCTTTCAAGCTTTTTCACCTTACCAATTTGCTTCAAGTGGATTAAAACAGTTTTATCACTAACACCGCAGCCTGCAGCTAACTCGGATGTGGTTTGCGATGGATCCGCTTCCACAATAGCCTTCAATTCTTCATTATCAACTTTGGTCTCCGGCCGTCCACGGGGCTTGTTCTGCAGGTCGAAATTTCCAGAACGAAAACGTTGGAACCAAAAACGCACTGTGTTTTCTTTTGCGGCACCGTCGCCATACACATCATTAATCCTTCGAGCCGTTTCTGCAGCACTGGTGCCACGGTGGAACTCGTACTCGTAAATAACGCGATATTTCAAGTTTTTCATTTTGTAAACTGAGTGACGCAAAGAAAAAAACAATTGAGGAAAAAACAAATGAATTATAATTTTCAAAACACAAATACATGAGTAAATAGCTGTATAAATTTGGATTTGGAATTCCTAACCAAAGAGAAGATATTTGAGATCAAATTTGCCAGTACGGCAAAACGCCAATTTCATATGTAAGGACCTAATACTTTATTATTTTAAAATTGTTTGAAGCTTGAAAAATGTACCTACCCATATTCTATCACCTCCAAACTATCCGAAGTTTAATAAATGGAACATCTTAAATGTGCTGATTTTCCTCATTTTACAACATACATTATCTTATATCTATCGATAAGGTAAAGCATCCATTTCAGATGCTAGATATTTATAAATATGATTTTGGCTGTAACAATGGCATTAAGGTATAAAACAACAAATTAAAAAAAACATATAAAAAACCAACCCATAAAAACCAAGTTTTTATTTTACTCCCTTTCTTATTTTATCAGGTTTCGTGTCTACCACACGTGTCGCAATATTTTTGTACAACTTGCTCAGTTGTATTAAAAAAAACATTAAAATTTGAAATATCGAAAATTATACTTTAATTATTAATTTTTTTAACGAAAATTTGATAGATCTTCTTGATCGTCGCCACGAGTCTACTTGCCAAGTTTCAGCTCGATTGGATCACGGAAAAAGGGTTAAAAATCGATCCAAAGTTTTACAAACAACCAGACGCTACGAGTTAAAAGAAAGGGAGTAAAAATAAGATTCTTATTGAGCACAAGATATTTTTATAAAGCTTTTTCAGAAGAAGAAAAAAACTGAGCCCTTATTACTTACAGTATCAAACCTGAAATATTTTCTGTAGATGTACATTATAGTAGGTAACAATGTTTGGACATTATGACATTTGAGTTCGGGGGATTTCGGTAAATAACAGATAATACAAGTACAAAAAAATGATTTTTTAATATGTTTAACGGACATTACTATACACTCGTACTGATCATTGCCAGACGCTTTCACGGGTCATTTTTTCTGCCATTCGCTTTGAAGCTCTATAAATAATCATGATAGTAAGAAATCTGAATTTAATATATTTTATCCAGACTAATATTTAACAATATAATCTAATAATCAATTAATCAATCAATATATATA
>JADDOH010008078.1:0-70377 GCA_016648135.1 Agrypnia vestita | reverse complement strand
TATTCGTAATACGTCGTTGAATTGGCACATGATTCGTCTAATGGATGAAGGACCCCGTTGTGTATCGTAATAACTTCAAATTCTTTTATAGGAGCAGTGTGGAAACAATTGCATAATATTACGTAATAAAAACATCTAACGAACCTAATAATCTATACATTTATTTTACAATAAAATACGTTCACCAGAAGAATTCGTGTATTAGAAATAAAACATTTCCGTTTGGAAACAACCCAATAAAATCAATCGAACGGCATAAAGAGGAGAAATTCACATATTAAATAACACTGAAACTAATAATTTTAAACACTTTATATTAACATATTCTTACCTTGAATGGTGTCGTCTTAGACGTGTATGAACCTGTTCATATTAATTCCTGGTGAAAATAATACATATATTTGCTATCTACGAAATAAGACATTTTTGAAATGAAACTTCTTTATAAATAAGTAGATAAGGTCTCGGGGATGGTTTGTTCGAAAGGATTCTACAACAGCCCGTGAGTTTATATGAAATAATAGTTTCTTTGAATGCTAAATTTTGGTTTTTTTTAAACCCTCAGCATCTCTGCCGAGGGGGGTTGAGGCTCCGCGCCCGCCTAAACCCGGTGACCGACTTCCTAAGTGACTAAACGGCCCCCCTTGTTCCTCCGGAACTTACTGCATCCCGAGACTCTATCTCTTCTTTACGAGATGTGATCCCGTGACGCCCCTCTTTTAGGCTTATAATTGAGAAGGCCGTACTCTTTTGGTACGAGTTGTCTTGAGGCGCCTTTCTTTTAGGCCGGTGTTTGAAGAATCATGTACTCTTTTGGTACGAATTGATGACGACATTAGCCTCCTTTGCGGGCATAGTCAGCGATGTTACAAATTATTGTGCAATCTCATTATGCCTTTTCAGAGCGGCGTCCCACGATTCTGCATCTTGCAACATTTACTTTGGACAAATGTTAGAGTGTTAGTAACATATTTATAATATCCCAGCTATTCCATATGAGTGAATGATTTTTATATTTATTCTGGCCCTGTCTTTCTTACAGAGGACGAAATAGAAGTTAACGTTTTCTATCAAGGTTTTACAGCATTCAAGCATGGAAATCCTTCCAAAGACATAGGGAACCTTTTTTGTTGGTTTAAGTAGTTTGCGCCAGATGAGGTTAGGTGGTCGGTTTATTGACGACCCCGAGCAACAAGGAGGACCCCGCCTTTAAGGGGCCCTGCAGGGGCTTGTGCGGGTTCCACGCCCAAGTGCCGGCAATCATCCACCCCTCAGCCAGCTAGGCTAACACAAACCAGATATCCCCAATCTTTAGTTATACTTCCCCATTCTGTCCTTTACTCGTCATTCTGAAGCTACTTGTTAAGCTAGATGTACCGAGGTACTCAAATCATAAAGAGTTAACTGAAGACCGGATTGCGCAATACTTATGCAATACAGTAATTATTATAATGCTACTAAGTAATTCATATAGAAATCCGTGTATTCAAATTTTAGCATAAACGGTATGAAATTCGCTTTGCATAAAAATACTCCCGTTTGGAACGGAATTCTTGTACGATTTGAACCAATATCACACAAGCAATCGTGATATTTAATTACACAATTATTCCGAACTCAAATATTCCCAAAATAAATACATTTCGATAGTGAAAATAATTAACCGTAATAGATAATATAAATATGTTCCTTCAGCTGTTACTCTTTGTGGCGGAATCCTCCTTCTGGTGCTGCGGGATGGTGGAATCTCTATACTTCGCCGCTGCAAGACCCGCTTTCTCTCAAGCTGGCAGCTCCTTTGCTCGCAACTGATGATCTGGAACTCGGGGCTCCGTCGGTAGTCTGTTGGGCAGCGCTCCCGCTCGCAAGTCTGGTCTCGAACTGAAGGGGCGAGTATATCGTGTTCGCTCCTTTTATAGTAACGATTTCACCATACCTCTGAAATCCACGCTAGTGCAGTGACTCATCCTATGCGCGATGACCTCACCGCCGGCGCTCGCCATTGGCCGGATTCAGTCACCAGGACGGTCGCCTCCGGCTCAACCCGTCGAAAGGTAACGCGTGCCTGTGATTGGTCCGTTTCGTTAAAATAAGAGTAAAGCACCCGCTACACGCGAGACTTGCTGTTCCGATTCATAAATAATAAAGGCTCGTTCGCACCTACTCACAAGGTCGAGTCTATTAGGATTGGCAAACGATATTAATTTAACACAGAATTATATCTATGGTATAATAAAGATCTAAGAAATATTACTTGTATAGCTGAATATTCAATATTTTGTTAGCCTCTTGTAATACATAGAATCTTAAGAAGAAATATATCAGGCTTTTACTTTTAAACGATTCCAAACAGAAGAAATATATTTTTGATGTCCATACTTGACTTTTTTGAATATTATTATCTTAAGATTTTCTAAATTTATTAAATCTATCTCTATGTCGACCATCACAGTAGTAACAAATATGACAGCTGCCAACAGTTCATGTTCATGAAAAAAATGTAAATATTCATCTATATTTATCTGGTAGTAACAAATATGACAGCTGCCAACAGTTCATGTTCATGAAAAAAATGTAAATATTCATCTATATTTATCTGGTAGTAACAAATATGACAGCTGCCAACAGTTCATGTTCATGAAAAAAATGTAAATATTCATCTATATTTATCTGGTAGTAACAAATATGACAGCTGCCAACAGTTCATGTTCATGAAAAAAATGTAAATATTCATCTATATTTATCTGGTAGTAACAAATATGACAGCTGCCAACAGTTCATGTTCATGAAAAAAATGTAAATATTCATCTATATTTATCTGGTAGTAACAAATATGACAGCTGCCAACAGTTCATGTTCATGAAAAAAATGTAAATATTCATCTATATTTATCTAGTAGTAACAAATATGACAGCTGCCAACAATTCAACTATGTCACAGGGATGGCATAACAACACGAATAAATAAAGAAAGGTAAAATGAATGTTACCATAATTGGCAACTAAAGATTAGAAAATTAAATAAACTGAAATTCTGATGTTTTTCCTCTCTTCTGTTTTTTTTAATAAAGTCCCTTTTTATAGGAACGCCTTAAATTAGTTTTATGTACATGCTGGAATATTGGAGAGGCTCTGAACGTGAAGGGAGATGAAAATGTATTAGCGACAATAAAAAAGCCTTGTGTTCTAAAAATCTCGAAGTGGAACCCTTATTGACATTTATCGAGAAATCACAGCTACGGTGGCTGGGACATATATTGCTGATGTCGGCAGATAGACTGCCAAAGCAGATATTCAAGGCAGGACCAGAAGGTAAAAGACTAAGGGGCCGTCCTAGGAGGAGCTGGCGGAAACAGTTGGAGGACTGCTGCGAAGCGAAGTTGCAACTAAATTGAGCTGACGTGGAGAGCGAAGCCCAAGATAAGAAGAGTTGGAACCTTCTATGGGATGCAGGGACCCCGAGCTATGAAGAAGAAGAGTTATAAAAATAGGCAAAAAAAAATTAATGGAGACTTCGCCCTTGCCGGCGACACGAACCCAGATTTGCGATTATTCCTGAGATCTGCAATGCCCGCTCGGGATTTCACTTATAAGGATGCGAGTCCTAACTACCTACCACCAAAAGCGTCTCTGCCTTCAGCCGCTCCTTCCCGCAGCGAGGATATCACCGCCGAGGTATGACGTATGCACGTGTCACGGCCGCTGTGAGAAATTGCCACTCGATGTAATTTAAATTGCGAGCAAACCTACCCGCCCGCGTTCTGGAAAACGCATCTCGTATAATCATGTGTAAACACAAGTACCTACACACAAAATGCCACAAAATAAAGATGGTGATTTTTTAGTTAACATTTTTTTTATGAAAACATATTTCCGTGAGAAATCTTGTAAAATATATTTGATAATATGGGTGTATAGTACTGTCCCGTTGAACATATTAAAAAATCGGGTTTGTTAGATTTGCGTTTTATTTACTCATTTTTTGTACCTGTATTACCTGTTATCTGCTAAAATCCCCCGAACTCTAATGTCGTAATTTACCTACTATAGTGCACATCCACAAAAATTAGTCAGGTTTGTTTCTATAATGTTCTACAAGCGATAATAAAGTGTTCATATATGAGTGATATATTACTAATATTTGGATAATTTATATAGCGCAGTTTCCGCGAATATTTCACCTCAAGGGCGCTTTACACATAAAATTTCCTTATAATACAACATACTGCTAAAAAAAAAACTTTATACCTACTATTACTTATTCAATAGGTGGTATGCAAGAAATGGAATTAAAGTTTAATACTATAATAGTTGGGAGTGCCTGAAAGAATTAGGTGTGGAAAACGTTAGCTACTATTGTTATGGTCAGATTCTATAGGTTTTTATAGGATTGTCTAAATAAATGTGTCTTAAGTTGTTTTTTGAACTGTGGTAAGTTGTCTGTTTGTCTCAGTTTATTAGGTAGTTTGTTCCATAACTTTGGTCCAGCCACCGCGAAAGCACGATCACCGAAATTAGTTTTGTGGACACGATTTACTTCAGCTAACCTATTTGTATTAGATGCTGATGCTGAGCGAAGTGTGAGCTGTCTGTTATTTGCGGAGATTGGAATGCAGAAGTCGGTTTTGTATTGAGGGGCCATGTTGTGAATAGCTTTAAACATTGCCTGGCAAAGCTTATATTCAATCCTCTCTGGACATCCAAGCCAGTGAAGGTTTTGAAGATGGTGTGAGATGTGCGCAAACTTTGAAACGCCGGTAGTTTAGTTTAAATAATGTTAGGTGACTTTGTAAACAGAATAATTAATTTATCATTCATTAATAAATCACTAATTAATTTCCAGTGTTTACATTTGCCTCTCGCAGCCACGACCACGTGACAATATAAATAATGTATTTAAGTATCCGTCTCTCTGTGTATCCTCTCCTACACAGGTACATGTAAATCGCCGGTGAACCAATCGAAAAGCGCATTTTTCCTTTGGTTAGGTAACATGGCAGCCGTATCTCGCGATAGCCTTTTATTTTATGAAATGACAAACAGTCTCGTTAAATTGGGATTTCAGGGAAATGCGATAGAGGGACGCCATTTTCCTGAACTTCCATTATTAAATATACAATTAGTTTCGCGTACCAAATGCAAAGCCTCGGTATTCCCAGAAAACATGTAACGGAATAAAATATTATGTTAACCTGAATCTTTTTGAAAACGAGTAAGACGAATACAAAAATATTACTGAATCAAATGACAAGCTTTTCATTATATTTTTCGTTATTTATTTAATTAATTATTTGTAGCAGGAGTAATATTATTAGATCGAGTATGAGGTACTATATTTAAGGGACACCTTTAGAATAAAGCCGCTACGTCTAAATTTATAAATACCAATATATATTATAGATGTCTCATAGAGACGAAATTATATTTTTTATGGGAAAGTAGGTATGGAAGTCCTTAGGTGTTCATATTCCTTACGACCTATCGTAAGTAAGTAAGTGTACACTTTACACAATGTAACGTTCACCATTTTCACCCGTGATAGAATAGCACGCCTATCAATTTTTTTGAAGTTGTATATATTTAAGTTTTGCAACGCGTTTCATATGTATGTTGTAATAATCATTAGCGCGACCGCATCCAATGCTTTTTCATTCCCCTTAATGAACCATAGATGTCTCTTATGAGGTAACTATTTTTGATTGGAATTATTTTAAAGCAGTATCCTTTATATGTATGTGTAATGACATATAAATATTGATAGACGTATAAATATCTCATTTAAGGTAGCTTGGACACATATTGCGAATTCCAAATGAGCGACTGCCAACATTTTTTTTTTAATAGTTTTTAAATTTTATATATATATTTTATATATATATATATAAATAGTTTTTAAAATTTATTTTTAATTTATGAAAACATTCGTTTCGGTCGGCTGAGGATAAGGATAGATTAGGGGATTACTATTTTACATATATGTACCACCGCACGGAACAACTGAATCCAGTTTAACTTATACCAGTCTCTTAATTTACGCAGCCATGACATGCGGCGTCTATCTACGCTTCTTTTACCACTTATTTTCTCCTGATTTACTAATTGTTTTACACTATATTTTGATCCTCTCATAATACGTCCGAGATTATCCAGCTTTCTTGTCTTGATAGTCGGCAGCACTTTTCGGTATTTTTCCATATGCCGGAGAACTTCATCATTCGTTACTCTATCCACCCAGGAAACTTTCAATATGCAACTAGACTTTGCGAATTAGATCTTGGTTTAGTGTCCATGCCTCCACCCCATATAAGAGAATAGCAACAATTTAACACCGAACCAAACGTATTCTAAGTTGTAGGCTTAGGTCACGGTTAGAAAATAACTGTCTCATTCTGAGAAACGCACTTCTTGCATTGGAGCTTTTACTTCTTGAGATAGATCCCAGAGAAGTTCAAGGAGAAGCGTAGTCGTCATAGCTTAGTTATGATTCATTGTTGAAAGAGTTTTTTAAAATTTAATTATAATTCTTATTGTTGCATATTACTTTTCAACTAACCTTAGAGCACGTTCCCGAGTTTCAGTATTAATGTTCCTTATTATTTTATATATAATTATTACGTATAGCTGTAACCCGTCAAAAAAGACGGTAATTTTACAGGATTAAAGAAAAAATAGAAGAAGACAAGAAAAAGAAAAAAGCAGAAAAAAAGTTTTTATATTATAAAGAAGTTACGGACGTTACACGAAGAAGACGGACATATGGACGAACAGACGGACGGACAGGCGGACAGATGAACGGACGGACAGACACCGAAATTATTATAATTGCGATTCTATTTTATACATATATAGACATATTATGTAATGCATTCGAAGAGGTAGATTTATGCCTAAAATGTGAGTGGAAAATGTTAGTACCTAGTGGAGATAAGCTACTTCAAATTTTCGTATTTTTTATTTTTATATTTCAAACTTATCTTGTATTAAAAGTTGTATTTCCATTAAATTAAATTATATTTAATAGTCATTCGCTTTAGTACAAGTCAAACAAAATTATTAATTGTAAATTTGAGATATAAATTTTGAAGAAATTGGAATTTAATTTTTGCATTGTTTTCATCAGTTCCATTGATTTGTATAAAATCGAATGATTTTTTTTATATTCCTTATAAATTACTTTAATAATATTTCAACATTTAAAAACAAATATTTAAAAAATGCAAACTTTGGAGTCACTTTGAAGGGGCATAACAAATGATGAAGCAGATATATCAAATATATGTGAATGGGGAAGACGAAATAAACTTTTGTTTAATGTTTCCAAGTGTTCGGTTACATCCTTCACTAGGGCCCAAAAAACTCTATTTTTTCGCTACAAAATGAACGATCAAAATCTGACAAGAACATCAAATGTTAAAGATCTAGGTGTTAGATTTGTAAGCAACCTAACATTTCACGATCACATAGAGACGATCAGTGGTAATGCTTTGAGAATGTTAGGATTTGTTCTGCGTACTGCCAGGGTTTTCGAGAATAACCGCGTACTCAGAACTCTTTACAACTCCTTGGTGCGGAGTAGACTCGAGAGTGGCTCGATGATCTGGGGGCCACATGAGGGCAAGTACTCTCTTATGGTGGAGAAAGTCCAAAAGAAGATTCTGAGATATCTCTACATGAGAGAGTACGGGCATTATCCTTGGCTTTACCCAACCGAGTTTCTCCAGGGTATGCTTGGCTACAATAGTTTAGAGACTAGAAGGAATGTGTATTTGATTACAAATTTTTATCGATTGTTGCGCGGTATGATCGATAATCCTGAAATTATGCAGAGCATTGGTTTGTATGTTCCTGATAATTACACTAGACATCGTCAGCATAGATTGTTTCACATTCTAATATACAGGACCAACCTGCCGATGGTTATGCCTGTTGGAAGAGCCACAGCTATGCTGAACAAAATTGCTTTGGGTATTGATATATTCCATGTGTCTGAGGGGGTTTTCCGAAGCGGGATTCTCCTACACCTTTGACCAGATTTTATGTTATTTTTAATTTATTAAATACTTTCATTTTTGATATATACTTCCTAATATGTATGCCTTAAACATTTTGTTTGTCATGTACATATTATCGTGAAATAAATTGAATTGAATTGAAATGATATTAGGACATTATTGTTTGAACATTTAAACTTATAATTAAGACAAATCTACCGGTAGAGTACTTTGGACGAGCTCTGTTACACTTGTATAATTTAAACAGTATAATTTATAAAATATAAATTAACTTAAATTGTAGAAATTAAAGAATTAAACTGAATATCCAAACAGGGAATTTTCAATAGAATTATTAAATTCATATTTAAAACACAATTATGATGCAGTTAAAGTATTTATTCTTGTTTATGTAAATCCACTTCTTAACACTACTACTACTAAACAAAACATATTTTTTACAATAGGCGTTGTTTTTTAAATTTAAAAACGCTCGTTTCATTGCTAGTAAAAATGTATTTTTATAATAAAGTGCGACCTATTTACTAAGTTTTAAACTTTTAAAGAGTATTTAATATTACCTTTTCACAATTCAAGAGATATATTTCTTTCTGTACAGCTTTGTAAATATAATTTCTTCTTATAATGTTCTGTTTTAAAATCCACTTTCTAAAAATCACAATTAGTTACATAACAAAGTATAAAAAATTACAGAGTTGAACTAAACTGCCAATTCCTTCCGTATGTTAAAACCCATTAAAACTGCAGTTAATTTTTTTTTGGGTTACAATCCTAGGATTCGTCTGCACCAATCACTCGATCTCTCCACTCCCCTCTGTCACCTGCCAGCCTCTTCATTTCATGGTAGGTGCAACAAGGCACGTCTCCGATAACCTCGGCGATGTAGCTTCATCTCGGATGGCCTCTACGATTATTGCCTTCAATATTTCCCTCGACGATGGTGAAAAACATTTATTTATTCTTGCATAATTAAATCCCCTAGATTAAACAAGTCAAACGTACTGGAACCAATCGTAGAACCAGACAGTGTACTAAGAAATTTACGTTAGTCCATGTCTATATATTGTGGTGGTCTGTGGTCTAGCAGCACGTAGAATACTCGGAATCGTACTTAGAGTATCATAGACTCCAAGGCATTGGAGAAAAAAAAAATATCTACATTAAAATTCTTAAAACAAATATTGACTGTTAACATTCATTTTATGTGCAAGTCTTTTATTCGATGGCCCAGGGCTTAAAACCTGTATGAGCTGGCTTAACGCAGTGCAACGTTCACCAATTCCATCGTAAGAATATCCACACACAAAATCTTTGAAAGTTATATGTACCTATGTTACAAATATAAATCATCCATATATTTCAAGGGGCTACACTAATGACATCTGTTGTCTCTTCTTGTTTTCTTGTCTCTTGGTCAAAAATACTACAACTCTAAACAAACTGTATAAAATTTGGAGACAGTAAATACAATCTCGGATATTTATGTTTCATAATATGTGATGTTTCGAGAGAATGCTATTTTCAGTTATCAACAATCAGTATCAGTGAAAGATTGTAGGTCCAATAAATACCCAAAGACTTCCATTCCCACTTTACCACATATGTCTAGGATCGTCTCTGTGAGACAACTATAATTTATCAGAAATAGCTCAGTTTGAAGATCAAGGGTTGAAAATGCTCGAGAAGGTCGAGACACAAAAGGGCTGGGGGGCCAGCAGTACTAACAGACATGATGATGAAGTAGTTAGTTGAGAATATTTTTATATCTAGGTGTGTTCTAAGAACAGAGTTACTGGATTTTGTTCCTAAATGGATGATTGATTAATTAATTAAGATAAAGTATAGTAAGTCTCACAGAGACGAGGCTATGAATATGAGAAACGTATGTGGAAGTCTTTTTATATGATGGCCCAGGGCCTACAGCCTGTTTGAGTTGGTTAAGTGATCACGCTACATAACACAATGTTCACCAATTCCACCGTAAGAACATCCACATATCAAAATTTTTAAAGTTCTCTGTATGTTCAAATCTGAGAATCATTCGTTTATTTGAATGGATACCTATTATAACCAGCTGCGAAAATCTATGTATATTTACTAGTTCATGAAAAAAGACTACAGATGTCTCTAGCATAGTCAATCTAAATAAACGAAAGGTTCTCAGATTTAAACATATAAACAACATATTTGAACGTATAAATAAAGCAATATCCCTTTTAAAAAAGATTTCGCTTAATATTCCACTTTTTAAATATAGATGTATCATTATCAGCTGCGATTATTTCATGAGCAGGACTACATGTCTGTAACATAGTCCCATCAAATATGCGGAAGATTTTCAGATTTACAACATATATTCGATTTAAAAAAAATTATAATGTCTGGATGTTCTTACGATGGAATTGGTGAACGCTGCATCGTGTAGAGTGATCACTTAAGGGGGGGGGGGTAAGGTATTTTTATTTTTTTTAACTTAATGCATAATATCTCAAGAATATTGTGTCACAATTTCAAGTCGATTGGAACAAAATTGACAAAATTATGAGTACTTTTATGCCTGTCGAATTTTTATACCTACCCGACCCTAATGCATTGGATTCGTTCAAACACACGTACGGAGCTCATCCCGAAGATGTTTTGGAAACCATCAAGCCTATCCTTTATGGACCTGGCATTGATGATTCAATGTGAGGTAAGCCGATAAAATTTGCTTACGAACGTTTTATACCAGATTTTTAGTATTCAAAACTTTAAAGCGTTTTCCCCACAACTCGCGTTTTCAAAGTCGGTGTCCCTCATAACTTCAATACTACTGCACCGATCCTTTTGAAATTTAGAACACTTTTTCTGTACATAATTTACGAGGTCACGCTGGAGATTTTTTTTCAAATATGTTGATAATTTAAATTTTTTTATAACAAATTAGCCGATTTTTTTCGCAAAAAATCGCGTTTTTCCCTTCAAAGTGTTCCGAAAAAGTGAAAAATTAAAATTTCGAAAAATCCTCTCAGCGTTACCTGGGGAAAACTATTATCTAACGAATGAACTTTGATTTTTTGATGATCCAGCACCAAGTTATGAGGGGCACCGCAATTCTACTTTTTTCTGAGACACATCCGAATAATTGCTGCCATTGCCGTATTTTTTAATAGTTCTTCTTGAAAATTTTACTCAATATTCTTCAAGTATCATACTTTAATGTAGCATTAGCTTTAATAAAGAGATTTTAACTGTGTCGTCACAAAAACATGCCTTTTTTTGTACGAATCAACCTTACCCCCCCACCCTTAAGTCAACTCATGCAGGTTGTAAGCCCTGGGTCACCGTATAAAAAGACTTCCACACACGTTTCTCATATCCATAGCTTGTCTCTGCGAGACTTCAATAATTTATCTTAATTAGTTATTTGAGGTCTGTTAGTTGATCACAGAAACATTGTCGCTACAGAATTATCATTAAAATTGAAATTAAAAATTGAAATTAAGCAAGTTAAATTTTTTTTTTTTTTACATCGGTTAATAGGCATTTCCACCCCCGAATAAATACGCAGTAGTCACCCTTACAAGTACTTGATGGAACCCGTTCATACTGAGCTTTGTTACATTGAACAGTGAAGGGCTTTGTTACGTCACAGGAAATTAAAGTATTTTATCCAATTATTTTTATGTGCAGATTTAAAAACGGCGGGGTTTTGAAAAATCGACATTTTTATCTGCCAATTTTAACAAGCTTTTCAATTAAGGCCGCTCGCTTATTTCCCGGCGAGGAATCATTCCAACGTGGAATTTAAATAATTCTTTCTTTTCGGTGACGTGGAATAAATTCCCTTTTTATTTTAACGTATTTTCATTTGTACTCCAGAATGTATTTGTTCAGGTATTTGGGATGCCTCATTAAAATTTGTCACGAAAACTGTGAAAGAATATTTCACAACTGCTTCAATACTGCAATAAATACTAAAGATAAGACAACTTGTATAATATCATGCTGATTTTTTTTGTTAATAATATAAAACATTGATTTATTTTTTTTATTACTCACTTCAAATTTGAACAGTTATTTTTATTTTTATTAAAAATACCATGCATAATAGTTTCCCGTAGAAATATTTGATGCAAGATAGCTTTTTCTTCAAAATGAGCAACATGATTTTGTGGTGATATTATTAATATAATTAATAAAAATTTACATTGTTTTCACCACTTATATACTGATAAATATCAACATGTTTCAGAGTCTATGGCCCCTTCGTCAATGTATATACAATGTATACCAATAAATTAAAAATCAAAAATCGTAGTGTAGACAATCAAAGTATAAAATTTATGTATGGGAAATGAATAATAATTAAGTACCTACTAATATGAAAACAAATTTAATATGTAAAAAGAACCTGGTTATTTAAAATATTCAATTTACTATTAACACTTTTTCTTATTTCTTAAATTTATAATTTATTAAAATGTAATTCTGTATAATTGGTATGTAAAATTTGTAAACCCTTATTAACACCAAAAGAATGATCCATAGCCATAAGATGATTAGAAAATTCGGTATTTTACGCAAAATACTCGCAGTTCTTTTTTTATTAATATGTATAATGTTGGCACAAAATATTTTGCTGTTATCGGAGAAAATATTCTTATCACTGGATCGTTTTTTGAATGGTTCACAAACTATGAAAAACACATAAAATGATATAGATAATACAAATAAAATAAGTTTAAATAATTTTCATCACTTTAATTTGAACACAAGAAATATAGATATATAAAGTAAAGGCTAAAACAGACACAAGAAAGAACAGAAAAAGGTGATTTTATTGAGTGAGCTTAAACAGAGTGAGATTGAACAAAGAGACTAAACAGCTAATTCGCAAGTTTGGTAAAAGTTCTCTTTTATTCATGGAAACTTTTATGAAATATGTATATTAATGAAGACGTTATGATTATTTTATATTTTTTTGTATGTCCTCAAAATTCTTGATAAACCTAGAGTTAAAGTGGGCCATATTGTTATTGAAAGTTGATGGAAAAAATGTATTATGTGTCCTAAGTCGGTGCTTAGGAACATTCATATATATATTTTAGACACAAAATTCTGAGTCAATTATAATATAAAAGTATATTAATTAGATTAGCAATTAGTTTTCTAGCTTCTTATTTGTCTATGTACCCACATGAGAATATTCCAAGCGCTCTGGGTAACATATAAAAGTTCTGTCTAGATTAAACGTAAGCATGCGAAGATATTTTCGCTGTACAGATTCTATTGCATTTTTGTAAGTTACTTCAGTAAGTTATCTTCTGGATAAAAATATTGACAATGGCCTATGATCCCTCCACGTCTGTGAACTTTGAACCATGACGCGTATTAACAAAGAATAGCCTGCTATTTTGCATTAGACATGATTCCCTCAAAACGATATTGACACAGCCATCATTGACCGTGAAGCAGTGTTAGCACCAAAAGTCTTAATAAATTAGAGGCACAATGGCGCTGCGCCGTTCATAGAAATAAAATAAAACGCGTCGGTATATCAGTGTTGGAAACGTATGAAGAGATACATCCGAGACAATAGCATTCGCAACAATGAGACGGCCGAGCTGTTCGATATATCATTTGTTTGTCTCGAGTGTGTATCAAACAGCAATACTCGCGTATGCAAAGCAGAGGAGAGCCAGTCGTATATTTCGACCTTTTCTAAGCGAGCGGACTGCATGTGTGCGTTAAGCCCGACCTACACACACTGTTTTGAGTCCTGCAACAATGTGTTAACCCAAAAATGTCATATTACAGATTTATGGTTTACGTTACGGTCGTTTTTATTATATTTTATGCGAACCGTATGGGTATGCTGAGATTTTCACTCTCGACATTTCGTTGGAGTCATCTTCGGGAGCGTGTCCTGTCGCCACGAAAGTCAAAGACGTACTGATTTTATTTTTTACGCGGCCGCAGATTGTATGCACTGCGTGGAGATGTGTTGCTGTTAATCGTCGCACCGTTTCCCACGTCCAGAAAGGATGATCCAGTGTAACGCCACACTATTTTGTTCTAGCATATCACTTTTGCCTCGTCCACTTTCATACATCTTTTAATGCACGCTCTTCGGTTGCTGAAGCTTTTAACAGTGCTCTCAGTTGCAAAAGTTGTAAATTTATTAAGTATGTTGAGCTTCCTGTGTTATAGTTTTTACGCATATATATTTTCTTTGATGTCCTCTTATTGCAGTTTTCATTCGCTCGCTTTTATTTTTTATTGTATTTTAAATGACTTCGTTTCTATTTGTCTAAAATGGTAATATAAAAATAAAAATATATAATATATTTTTTTTAAATCGCCTACTTGTTATATTTTTTTCGATTTATCGATTTTTTACTCGTGGCACTATACAGTTGGGCTATGACGAATCTGTTTCTAGTATATACTTCTTTATTTTTATAATTTAAAATTACAAAGATTGCTTAAATTTCAATTCTTTTATGGATATGAAATAATATTAACCACATATCTATAATAATAAAGATCTTTCCAAGTCGAAGGGCTGGGACGGAGTCATATTACTCATAGTTATAGTCATACTAGTAGTTGAAGATAATAAATTCTGGTTAAAAGCAAATAATATACTTTATTATTTGTATTATGTAATAATATATAATGGATACCTAATAAAAATTTCGTAATGCTTTAAAAATGGTTTAATAATTATTATTATCAATGTGTTGGGTGCTAAAAAAATTAAATTCAATTTTAAACATCAATATACTGCGCGCAATGTACATACTACTATACTATGCGTACTGACTGCGTTAAGTATATTGTTGCATTATTATCAAGTGTAAGGCGGCTCACATAACTTTGTCTCATTCTCGTATGGAGTGCCATGACCAAAAAATCAACCCGTATATCACTTTTCTATCATTGGAGTGATATATACCTATAAAACTCAATGTCTGTCTGTCTGTCTGTTCTCTATACAAATCTACACCATTTTTTCGATTCGACTCAAATGCTTTAAGACCCGGCGGTTAACATAGGTGACATTTTCCCCCTCCTCTTTTATCCCTTACCCTCTTCTAATATATTTTCAATGCAAATCTGTGCCGTATGACCGATCGGACGTTTGGAAGATTATTCTTTAGGTCCCGGAGGAATACATAGGCCACAATTCCGTCCTGGACATCCTATGCATCCCAGCCTAGATTAAAAGGAAACTTTGTTTTTATTAGAGTCTTTGCAAAACAAAGCAACCTTTATGTCGCCCACAAACTTATTTTAAACTAAATCCTTAAGCCGGGCAATTCCGGGTACAAAACTGGTAGAAATATAAACTAGCAAAAATAATATATCATGGATAAAAATACCTAATTTTAAAATATTTTATTTTGTAGAAAAATTGTGAACGTACTTATTACATGACCAATATATTTATTTTGAAATATTAAAGAATAAACAACTATAATACAGTATTGTTATAATAATTTATAACGTATGTCAAAGTAGTTTTTAACAAAGACATTTAACAAAATGCCATGTTTTCCATATTGCTTATTTGAAAGCTGCTTATTATACAACCCTTAGTACGGTCGTTGAGTTCGTTCATTCCGCGAGTACGCGTAAGCAAAAAATATGCATTAATATAACAGTGTTATATGCGTCAAAGGAGACGCCGATACGGTGTCATATATGCAACTCTTTCTACAACTCCATAACTCATATCTTTATCTCTTTCTTTCGTGCGCTCTTCTCGGCACTGCAGCAGGTCTTTGTGCACTTGGGGCCGAATTATAAGACGCGTCTAAGCTCACAATTAGATATTATTCTCATTACAGTAAGTTTAAAATAATAGCGCACCAATAAGTGAATATTAATAGTCGCAAAACTTGAGGTGAGATTTAAGGAATGGTGCGCATGTATTCAAAAGCATCCTCAAATTTGATAACTTGAAAAGTTGTGTAGTGACTGAATAGATCAGTGGTTAGCCTCTTATTCAATAGACTGGAGATATAAGACGCTACTGGTTCTCTTGTTAGAACAGTTATACGAACTGACGACTGTAAAGAAAAGTTAAGAAAAATTTTCAAGAACATCACAGTTGGGTATGGGTATTTTCCATCACGGTGTGGTTAAGGTTAATTTTTTATTTTTCTTTAACATACTTAGAGCCATTCACATTCTTATATATAGGTGATGATAAAATGGCCAATTACAAAAAAAAAATTACAGGAGTAGTACAATACTGCATTTTAGGCAGTTATTTAAGTTATCGAATGTTTATTACATGTGTGCGTGTGAGAGAGCAAGAAAGTATATGTGTATATGAGCGGAAATGTGTTTCTTTGCAAGTTTATCCCTAACAGTATCAGTGAACAGCTTAAAACTTGATCAAAAATTTCTAGATTTGCAAAAAACATGCTTATAGGGGTCAAGAACCAATCAATTATGGAATTTTTGCAATAGTTTATTTTCCAATGATGCGAATGTGTGAAAATGTTTGTAATTTAGAGTTTCAGGGGAGTCAATGCGTTTGTTCCGTAGTATTTACTCCCACGGGAACATACCTGTCTGCTAATTTCCTTGACTCGCTGGGTCACCTTTAATTTTTCAATGGAGCGTATTTTGTGTTATGTCAACTGCACTGATGCGTGTTTGAGGCATCAGCCGACTCTTGTAACTCGGACCCCAGCGATATTTCGATGTGTGCGTGTGTTCGGCTCTGTTTTTTCCGCATTATTTATGACAGGCGTCCATAATGGCGGGCAGATACTTTACGGTGATCCGCAGTTGTTTTAAGTTTTGATGAGGACATCAATCATACTCCGCGAATTAATTCTGTGGCTTTTGAGTAATGCGACGGCTGGCGGTTCGGTAAAGAAATCTCTCAATAATTGATGAGTTACGGCGGACTTAATTAGCACTTTTTGACAACCGAAGTCCATAAAAACAGGCGTTTTAGTATTCGAAATTCAATTGTACTCTATTTATGCAACGCTTATGGATAATGTATAAGGAAATGATCGCTAACCTTTAGAATTGACCGATTATATCCAAGAAATAGAGATGAAAGAAAGAAAATTATTTCATTTCTTATCAAGATCTAGTCCATAAAAACATGCGTATTAGTATTCGAAATTCAGTTTTATTCTATTTATGCAATGTGCATGGATAATTTATAAGGAAAGGATCGCTATCCATTAAAATTGACCAATTATATCCAAGAAATGGAAATAAAAAAAGTTATTTAAAAGAATAATTCATTTCTTATCTATATCTAAAATAATATCCAACGTTATTACGTAAGATTAAATAAGTATTGTGTGGTAATTTAATTTATATTTCATGCGTGCATGATTTATTAATCAAAATATTGTAGCGACAAAGACTTAAGATTCTATATATTCAAGGTAACAATAATAATAAATATACACAAAAAAATCAATACTCCAAATTTTTAAAATTAAAAATACATTAAACGCGAGAAGTGATTTTCGATGTACCTACAAGAGTGATTAACACACCAAAATTTAATTTTACCACTACCCAAAATCATTTTAATTTTCTTGGTATTAAATTCATTTATAATCTTCCCTCAAAAAACAAATCACAATAAATTTAAAATTGAAACCAAAAAACATATATACTGTCACGTGTCGTGGCCGCGGGAGGAATTAATGACAACGCTGGAATATAATACAGGATTTATCAATTACTGATTAATTGATTAATCAAACGTACAAAGTCAGTTAAGACTATTTGACTTAATACTATTATTTAAATTAAACTATTTCGTAAATTTGTCTCTCGTAAATAGACACTTTATAATCGCTTAATACTTTATTCACTAGAACATTCTATCCACCGCTTTGGTTTATTTTGCTACGTAAGAACATTCCAGAGCATTCGCTGTCGAATTACCGCTCGCTTAGCCCCCCTGGCCTTCGCAACTCGCGGCTGCGTTCGCTTCCATGCCGCTGTCAAGCGCGCCCAAAAACAGCAACAACGTTTCTCCCGCGCTCGGTCCTATTTATATCTGCTAATGCTGATATCGAGCCTTCCGGGCATTTACAGTGTTTAGGAGAACTTTCTCGTGGCTTCCAGGCTTTAATAGATGTTTCTCGATGCTTCCCGTAACCCGTAGATTACGCTAGGCCGTTCTGGAATCTTGGGTAGTGTTGTGATCATTTCAAAAAACTGTCACTTGACATGAGTGCGTGATTCTTTTTAGCCTCGTTACAATACACCTACTAGACATATGATACGATCATAAAACTTACACCTCTCACCCTAATATTATCACCATTGATAATTGACCATGAGATATTTTAATATTTTGAATAATATAAGTGGTGAAAATAAAGTATATTTTTATTAATTATGTTATATTTATTTTTTATACGCGAACATACATATATTTTTTTACATATATTCTTTTAACTTTTACTATTGCTTTTGTATTTAATAATATCAACCTATCCGTTTTTCATTCTTATTTTATATTTATGTAAAATTAATTGACTAACTTTATAGTAATATACTGTTATGTTTTATATTTATAGTATTTTATTTTCACTATATTGTAAACTGCTAATCTTGCCACAGATTCATCCTAGTGAAATGAGTGGCTCTTTTTCTAAACAACATATATTAAGTTCAAGATAAATAAATATATAAATAATGTTATATATTTGTCTCCTCGGTTACTCAAGTATAAAATTGCTCCGTTATTACTTCCTTTCTTTTAACTCGTGGCGTCTGCTTGCTTGCCGGCTTGCCGTCGAAAAAACTTTGAATCGATTTTTAACCCTTTTTCCGTGATCCAATCGAGCTGAAACTTGGCAAGTAGACTCGTGGCGACGATCAAGATCAAGATCAAATGTTAGTTAAAATAAAAAAATAATTATAGTATAATTTCGGATTTTTAGAAATTTTATTGTTTTTTTTCAAATTGGAATCATTAGAAAAGTTTGATTTGTGTGTTGCGGAATATTTTCTAAATTTGAATTACTCCGTCGGTATACATAAAAGGTACTTCACTACGAATGTCGAAAATCTAAATTGACTGACAAATGTTTTCAGAATTTAATCTTTAAAGCATCAAGTATCTTATCAAAGCTCAAAACATCTGACATTTTAGAAATATATTAAATTACTGTAAGTTTAGTGTTATGTTATACGTTTAAATTCGTTTTTAATTGTTGTTATATTTTCAAAGAAAGGGAGTATAATAAAAACTTGGTTTTTATGGGTTCCTTTTTTTTATACTTGAGTAATATTGTAATTATTTTTCATTTTCGTTTTATTATTCTTCTTCATAATATATATATTAAATACCTCGCCTTGGTAGGTACTATACCTATACCTTTCCCATATGTCGATACTATGTATTGCTGTGCACCTACTCACTGGATACCTGTGACAAGCGACACACACGGGCTGCTCTCCAGGTAGTCATGTACGTAATGTATATAGCTACATATTTGGTAGTACAAGGCGCACCATCCTTGTGTGCAAAGACGCCATTTTGCAGCACGTGGGCATCCATTTTGAATGTGATTATAGATTGTAGGTGTTCGCAGTCCAACAATTCGCCCTCTTCACTATTATAAATCACAATTTTGAATTCCGTTCGCCATTCCCGTCTTCCATTGTTTATTCGAAGCGATGTTTTGTTTTTTCGCGCACGCCATTCCGAAATTAACATACAAATTGCAACGCGAATAGAAAGCTGGCGATAAATATTGAAATACTGCATCCCTTCTGTGGAAAATGTGCTTTTTTCCCGGGCCGACGTGTTAGGCGCGAATTTACAAGATGGTCGATTTATAGAGTTAGAAACGAATTTATTTATTCATCACAATTATTCGTAACATTTTTTTTAATTTTTCATTGGACGCGGTATATCGTTGTTATTTATACTATCTTAAAGTCTTAAACAACAAGAACTACACGTGATTAAAGTAGCACTATACACGTTTTACAATAAATTGGAAATCACTAGAAACGTGGAGAGGTTGGTCGACCATTCTCGAGGATTCGCGAAGGATCTAGAACATTGGGTCGAATCATAGAAAGACAAATCCGTGCAAATTGACCAAAGACAAGCGATAGACATAATGATGCGTGAGGGAAACTTACGTACGGTGTTTTCAGATGCAAACTTGAACGATTTAAGCGACGTGCATTAATGTATAAAAAAAGTGAAATATACAGATTTGACAATTAGTGCGAATTATGAAATTGGTGTGAATTAAAGAACGGTGCTCCGATTCGTCTCCAGTGATATAAGTTTATTTATAAAACTTTAAATAATTTCAGGTATTTATTTTGCCTCCCACAGCCATGATTCCGTGACACTATTACTTAATTCATATTAAAATTAGAGTACCTTGTCGAGTCTTCTAATTTATAATTATTCTAAAATAAAAATATGATTGATTAACGGACTCAGTCGATATACCTATCATATATGACAGTTTTGAGAAAAAAAGGTTAAAATACTGTCTTGACTATATTTGATAGTTTTTTTAACGAACATAGGATATATAAAATAAATGTAATTTAAATAATTACAACTTACATTACAATTTCAAATTTCTGACATTAGAAATTTACTTGCTTACTATATTTGAAAAAAAGTTCTCCAAATTCATAGGTTTCAAAGGCAATAAAATAGTTAATTATCTTACTGCATATTGTATACTTTTCCTGTCCTATTTACGTAAATATGACAAACAGAAGGACAGTGGAATTTTATGTATAATTCTAAATTAGTCTTAGCTAGATAAAATAATTAAAAGTAGATCTACAATTAAGATATTGGTATAGTTTATACCTTCATATTTCATATATTTGCCTTGGAAATTTATGTTTTACTTAATTGTACCTACATATCTAATAACTCATAGAACATAACGCTCCGTGTTATCCGCTATTGTCATTTCAAGTAATCTGGATTTTTTTGATCATGTCACTATAATAATTAATATCTCGTTTATGTATAAAATTCCATTTTTTAACATCCACGATTCATGACAAAGCCAAATTTAAATTTTGGATCTGTGAAAATTAAACGTTAAAAAAAATTATATAAATTAAAAAAATATATTAAGTGTAAATTCAAATATTCATATAAAAATTGTATTAAAATATGTAATCCTCACTGGGAATATATTAACATAACTTATTAGGAAAAGTGCAATAAAGCAGGTACTTAATTAAGTGCCAAAGGAAATAAGAAAGGAACTAAATATGTAAATCAAAATTAAACACATAACGTTTGTGTTGTGTAAATCCTAGATTAAAAATTAATTAATATTCTTAAATATCTTGAAAATCGATTAATATTGTTATTTATATCAGAGCGAATCCTTATATTGATAATTTCTTGAATTCTTAAGAAAAATAACCAAAACGAACATGACCACTGTACGAGAAGAAAAGTGTTCTTATTTCTATTTTAAAAAAAAAAAGTTCCGCATGTATCGGTATACTATGAATGTACAATGATGTAAACAAGTTTACCAGCTCCAGAAATAGCTTAGTTGTACCAGTATTTAAAATATGTGTTGATAAGACAATTAAAACAAGATGTGTAATATTTCATACATAAGCACGAGCGATTAGCACATTTTGTGAAGAGTAAATCGAAAATTACGAGAATTATTTAAAATCAACCCCAGCACTACGCGTCAATGAGTGGGTGGCACTCAGCGATACATAAAAATGATTTCTACAACTTTGGGGGATGTTTGTTGTTAAGCAGATGCGTGACCCACCGTAAGGGCGGTAGATTATGAAGGCGGCACTTAACACCGCAAAGAGATAATGTTTACGTGTCACAAGAAAGCAAAAAATAAGCAGTCTTAAGTAAGAGTTGTTATAATTTCTGTATTATTAAATAAATTACCGAAACAGACACTTTTACCAGTATATTCTAGAATATCATTAAAACAAAACATGTAACTGAAATTCATTGATTCTTATCTGAAAGAGATATATAATAGAGTCCGCTTATTGTGACCACTATGGTACCTGTAACTATTGATATTAACAGCCAGCTAATGATAGCATTAAGTAGAAGATAGAACATATTATTTTAAATCAATAATATGAAAACCAATAGGAAACAAAAATCTATGTAATCACTTACCAATCCGTCATTTTTCAAATAACAAATATATACTGTAAATTCGATCTAATGACACTACATGCGTGTAATGTCCCTTTCTGTAACCTGTATACATACAAATCAATTTATCTTCTTACTATTTTCTTAGAATTATTGTCGACCAATTAATAAATAGATTAAGAAAATTTCGAAGAAAGGGACCAATTTTTGAGATAAAATGCATATGCAGGAGCACTTTTCCAACATATGTATTTGGAGATGATTGGGCTTATAGTCTTTTGATATTGTAATTCATATATTTCTATGATTATTTTGTTTGTATTTCGTATAACAAAACAACCCCATTTGAAAAGGTAAATTATTCCATTAAATTTAAAGAAAAATATATCAAATGCAAACAATAATGGAAAGTTCCAAACAAAGATCATCTTGTGGTACGTATAAGAACAAACGTTCTAAAAGAAAAAATTTCCTAAACTGAATATTTTTTTTTAGGAAATATGCATCATCTTGCATTCAGGACGTCAAAATTTTATATTATATAACGTATGCATTATTTTAACAGTAATAAATAATTAAATGCATACTTCAGAAAACGCTACTGAAACTTTAAATTGCCAATGAAAACAAGCTCTGATGTATTTTTCAAGGAACTAGGGATAATGAACATTATCCAGGTTTGTACAGAACTTCCTAACTTATCTATTTAATAACAAGGACTCACGGGGTGTGCACAAAATACCAGAACCTCGGAGAATAAGAATCTCAATATGAGGAGACTACAGTCAGAAGTGTCACGTCTTTGTCGCACTCAAAATATTTTATTCACTTCCCATATATTAAATAATGCATTAAAACACCAATCATTCAAAAATACAATATTTTTACATGCTTTTATTTAACCTTCTTTATCTGTTGATTGTTTTTTGTGGTGGGGTCCTGTAATTTATTTTTTACCAACTTCCCGATTAACTAGAGCTCTGAAACTTTCAAAATTTACGTAAAGTGGATAAAACTTTACATTTTTAAAACATAGTTATCCACTTTACGTAAATGATTTGGTCATTATTTCGATTAAAATTAATAATTACGTTACTCACATTAAATTAATAATCACATCACTCACGCGCAGGAGCCACAGAAACTGCCGAAGAACACGCCGCTCGTAAATTTATTTTAAACTTTAAAACCACGTGTTTAAAATTTGAATACTGCACGGGTGATGTTCAAAGATCGTTAATTGATGTATAAGCGTATAAAAGAATGTCTTTTTTTAATTGACCTACGTGTTTTCAATTAAACTTTGATTGAACATGCATATAAAGTATGGTCACCTCTTCATGCACATGTCCAGAGTCAAAGTAATAGTGTGTGTGCAAAACCAAAAATACCGACATCTGTGTTTCCTGCTCTAAAACTATTCATCTAATGTTAATATAAACACTATTTTTTTAAATAGAGATGCGAACACGGAATACGTGTCACATCAATATTCTTACTATTTTCAAACTAAGCTAAACGCTTGTGCTATGAAAATAGGACCAACTTGCTGGTCTGGAGTGAGATTCAAACCTGCGACATTTGGATCACGAGGCGAGAGTCTTAACCACAAAACCTTTCAACTCATCATATTGTGTAGTCATTAATTTATTAAATGATTTAAAGTGTACGTTTATGAGCAATTATTGATTTATAAATTAGCTTATACATATAAAAAAAATAAAATGTAATGCTCACCATGGCTAAAGATCAATGAAGCTTGCATTTTAAATATAATTATGTATAATAATGTAGGTATGTATGATAAAATGTGTGTATAATTTTTTTACCAAATAAATTTAAAAAATTCTTTTCTTCCGTAGGTATGTTTTCGCCATCTATTCTGTTCTATACAGTGTCCGGTGGCCGGTGTTGGAGCCTTCAATAGCATAAAATATGATAAATTTAATCGACAAAACACCCCTAGTATGGATGCGTGTGTCAATTTACTTATATCTACCCACAAGTAGGTCTTATAAATGTCAAAGTGGTCTTATTTGAAAGATAAAGCAATAACAATCAATATTGCGTTGAGTATTTTACCAAAATTTTAAAAGAAGAGACCTAAAATAATTGTTAAAAAAATTAAAAAATAGAACATGATTTATTACTTTGAAATGAAATGAATAAATATAAATAATTAACAATTTTCATGAAAACTAATTTAAAAGATAACTACTTTATTTGTATATTACAAATAACTAGACTCTTTTTACTAATAGTTATCTTTTAAATTTGTTTTCATGTTGATAATTAATTATTTATTAATTTCCCATATATTATTTTAAAATTTTTAATTTTCATACTTCGATTTTTTATTTTTTATTTGTTTAGTATACATTATGTCCTGACGAAGCGACCATTGGCCCTCAAACATGTTTATATTTTCAATAAATAAGTGGTGAAAACAAAGTAAGTTTTTATTAAGTACCTATACATATATAAAAAAATTAAATTTTTATAATAAATTATTTCGTCCCACTTTATAATGTTAGCGCTTTACACATTAAAACTATTGGTACTAATTAAATTTGTAGCGAAAATCAAATAACACATGAAAATTTTCTTCGAATATAAAATTTTTGTGCGAATATAAAATTGTGTGTTGTTCCCTCTTGAGATTTTCTTTTCCAGTGCTGTCCAAACAGTGGGCCGGGTGTCACCGCTGATTGAAATAATAACCTAATCGTTTTGTTAATATTTACCCTCCAGGGGACAATCGTTTGCTCTAAACCGTTTGGTCCATATAGGATTACATCTGTCGGAGTTCGACAAACAAAAGGAAAAACATCGGATTTGTTCTCGTAGAACTCGATATTTGGCAAACATTTTACGCTCGAGCTGTCAGACAACGCGGGTGTAGTCGGGAATGTAGTTGAGAACGAATAACGTCACGTCTTGAATAAAATAAAATACGTGTGAAGAAAAACTAGATTTACAATTTACACTGGAAAAAATTTCAAAACAAAATATGATATTCTGAAACTACGCAAGAAAACACAATGAAAAATTACATATAGGTATTCTAAATTTCATATATACACCTAAATAAAAAATATATGTAAAAATTACAAGTTAGATATTAAAAAATGTGACATTTCAAATGTGTGTAACTTTACTTTAATTTTTGACGAATTTTTTAGTGTTTTTAAAATGAAATAAAAAAAATTATAATATTAAATTTCGTTAGGTTAGGTTAGGTTGAAAAAAATGAAATTTTTAATGTTTTTAATTTTTGCTATTCATAACATTTTTTAAAATATTAAGATAAAACTAACCAAACCTCAATAAAAATTCCAGAGGAACAAGCACTAAGAAGTGTGATGTATAGATGTAAAAGCGCCACACGAATATTCTCTTGGCAACCCCGGAAGGAAAGCGTACCCTTCTCATCTAACACTTTAATCTCGCCTAATTCTCATTTATAAATGTTTTATGCATGTTTGTTAAGAAATCAAAACGTAGAATTATTAAGTGAATTTTTTTTATAAGAATTAACCCTACCTAGAATGCTCCCCTGATTGCCCATTACATGGGAATCAGCCGCGTATGTGAAATGTTTGTTTATTGGATATTAAAAGCTTTGTGGGGTGTATCAACCGTCATTAAACACGTCTCGTGTTACCCCGGGGCCTCGATTAGGGTTGGTCCCTTTCTTTGAAGGGCCCGGTGAAAAAAAACCAACGCATTGAGTGGTTTATCGGGGAAAAAATAGAAACTTCCGACTTGAGGGCTTTAAGTGCAGGGGTGTAGTTTTTTATGCTTTTGATTTGAAGTCATATTGTACTAATCAGTATCAATCTGATTAATCAATTGTTAATTATCGCGGTACATTAAAGTACGGGAGCATAATTTGGTTAATTTTTATTATATTAAAGTAATAGATATCTGACAGAGAAGGTTATTTCACATATTAGTTACCACTAAATGATTAGCTTTATTTATAATACGATAAAAAATTACCGCACGGTCTTCTTAGAGGTAAAGATCTTTAAAATATAATAAAAAAATTTAGAATCATGGTAATGGCCATGGTTCTGGCTTTATTGGAAAAATAATTTTATACCATTAGTGTGTAAATATAATTACGATACCACGATTTTCGTAATAAATTTGCACGATATGCAAGCGTTCTTCTAGTGTACGTTTATTTATTCATGGTGAAATGGCAAACCAAAATATATACAAAGCAGCGGTCAACTAACAAATTGGCCGACGCTAGAAAAAGTGTTGTCAATTCGAAAAAAACCTCTTAAAAAAACACCCTTAAAATGAATTACTTAATAATAAATGTCAATAAATTGTACAAAAAATTAACTTATTTTAATTTTCTACGTCACTGCTGAAGTGCATTTGTAATAAGTAGGTTCTTTTTTACGGAGGTACAAACAAAGCCGAAGTGTTTGAACAGTGTCAAAAGATTAAAGGTTACTTAAGAAGATGAAAGGTGGCGTTTTTCTTCAAAACGCGGGGAGCCACGATTTGTTTGGTAAATATAACCCAAATATTGTTCCAATGAAACTTGGGGTGAAATGGTGCGAGTGGGAAAGCTAAATAGAATTAGACAAGGTGTTTACACACCGATAGGTATAAACATAGGATTTGTGTATTAAATACTAGGTACCTATGTGGGGTATACTAGCAAAGACAGCAATATCTAAATAATTAAAAATGTTAGGAATGCAATCACCGAGGATTACCAATTTACAGTGTACTGAATTAAAGACTTTATGTATCCCTTCCAAAATCATGTTTCCTGTAAATTTATAGGCTATATTTTCTATAAAATCTCAAATACAGCATATTCTTAATTAATAATCCTCGATGACTGCATTCAATTTTTTAAATATTGTCGCCTTTGCTTTTACACCCCACATATAATATAAAAGTTTGTTGGTGTAATGGTCATGATGCGGCGTCTTCTTACGCTTCAGACCATACTCTATGTTCATCTCGAGATACTCAAACTTTCTTGTCTTGATGATCCGCAGCACTTTTTGGCATTTTTCCATAACATTAACGTTCACACTATCCACCCAGGAAACTTTCAGTATGCATCTATCGTATTGAGCCCCATTTCAAAACCCCCTACATAATGGATTAATTCTTAGTTCAGTTTTCGTGTCCCTATTATAAAAGAATGGAGAACATATAACATCGAAACAAACGCATTCCTAGTTGCATTCCTAGAATGAAATCTGTGAAAATAAAAGTAAAATTCTGTGAATCGTACTTCTTTCCCTCGTAACGTCCTTCGATCCATCTCTTACTTCTCGAGGTAGGAGGTAGATTCCATTTCCTACTCGCCTTTGCACACAAGTACCTACTTAGATTTCGTGATCTTTTTTTATCGTTTGTTATCGAATAATATCTTTCGATTTTCGTCCTGATATATTAAAAATAAAAAGTGAATATAGTCACCGAGGGTCACTTATTTAAAATGTACTGAATACGAGTGTTATGTATCCCTTAAATTAAATTTTAATAAATATTATTTATGTGAAATATTATTTTAAATGTGAAAGCTGTTTTGGCTTGTAAGGCCATTATCAAACAGTGGAAATACCACGTATAATCGACTTATTTATAAGGTTTAAGTTACCCCTTTCCCTAGGGATAGTTAGATATTTTGCCTAATTATCAAAATTCCCTGTTTTGTGTATGTGTTTTACTGTATGTGATTTACTGAATTACTTTGAAAGTCCCTGTACTTAGTTTTTATTTTATTTACACTAATGAGATTATTACATTTAATATTATTTTAATCTATGGCCTTGATTTGGGTTTCTCAAACATATTAAGAAGTGGAGAGAACATCATTTTTTGTTGACCATTTAATAGAGTTATACATATTTGGATCATTGGGCTTCGCCGAAAACATCTAATTATCCATAGGGGAAGGGTTAACTATTATATGTGGTATATCCACTATTTGATAATGCCCTTACAAGCCGAAACAGCTGTCACATTTAAAATCACAGGACCTGCAGAACTGAATAAAAATATTTTTCTTAATTTAATTTATTTTTCTTAATTAAATAAACTTGGAGTTTTACGAACTAAATACAAAAACCACAAATAAAAAAGTCATGATCCCTTCCAAAATCATGTTTCCTTTAAATTTATAGGCAATGTTTTTTATAAAATCTCAAATTCAGTGCGTTATAAATTAGTAATTCTCGATGACGATGATGCGGGAAAGGTCGTAGTTTTCCTCAAGTCAAGAGGGTGGAAGGTCATGAAGATCACGATCCTCAATCATCAGTGACCGACTTGGATGATGATGCCATGGTAACTGGATAAAAAAATAAGAAGTTACTTGACGTCCGATCGAACTTGAAGTGCCTTTTTCGATTTTGGATTCGATGGAGAATTGGAATGGAACGCCATTAAGAGGATCGGGTCTTTGTCACCTATTACGAAGTACGTATTATGGGTACGTTGTCGTCACCTATTCATATCAGCGACATCATTCAACAAGTGCTCATTCAAGTCAAAAATTTCAGAACAAAATCGATCGGCGATTTCACTAAAACGCTTCTAAGTTATTTGCTCGTCAAAAACACACTATGTTTCTGAAAATAACTTCACAATTCATGAACACGTATACCAATATCAGTAAAAAAAATATGGATTCACTTGATGGATACGCATATGCGAAATTTAAAAAATTCTGTTTTTTTTTATTTAACCTCATACCTGGGTTAGTAGCTAAGGGCTAATAGCTGATCCATGGTATCTCATACAAGAGAACAAATTTTAGCATAGACATGACCAGAACTCTTTCAAATAGCGCGGTAGTACCTACATATTAAGAGTCGACATACGTACGATACATAAAAATATAAACTTTAAGAACTACCATGGCGAAACATCACTGTACATACTTGGGAGTTAAATGGTATAATATATTGCCGTCATAAAACAAATTTCAAGAAATAAACTTTTCAAAATACGAGCATCTTAAGAAAGAAGTCAAATGCTTGAATTTGGACAGCGATATATTGCAGCATTGCCTATATCGTTTCTGTTCAATAATCTGGTTTCTGTTCATTAATCAAAATCCTGGTTTCTGTTTAATAAAAACTTCTACTCCTAAATGGTTTCCACTTAGTAAAAACTTCTGCTTTTAATTTAACTTGTACATGTTTCATACGGTTACTGTTTAATAAAATCTTGTACATCTTATTTGGCTTGTCCTCCTCCCATAAAATGGAGCTATTTGCTCATATTATCGGGAGCGTACCTAAAGGAATTTATAGAATGTAATAACATAGGTATAATTTATTTTATAAATCATTGTATGTATCTGCTTTACAAATAAATAAATAAAATAATAAAAATGGCTATAACTTTTTGGTATTTATTATAAATATACTTAAACGAATTAACTTTGTTTATCACCACTTAATTCCTGGTAAAACCAACCGGTTTCGGAAGCAACGTTCCTTCGTCAGGGTATACTTAATACTAATTAAACTTTACAAAATTATGAACAATCAATCATACATCAGTGTCAAGTAGTGTCCAAATGGTGGTAAATAGTGGGGGGTGCGAAAAAAACAGGTGATAGGGTGAATGGGAACATATTCAAGATAGGACTGTAAGTTAGTTTTTTTGGTTGTTTATAATAGATTCATTATTATTTATGGCTTTCTTAATTTCTAGGGCTTCTAAATTATTAAGACGTCTAATAATTTAGTTTTAATAGTAAAAGTAGTAAATATGAGAATCGATCATACACTGGATGTCAATACCGATACAAAGAAGGAACTATGAAGAGTGTACGAACCCATAACTATTTAATATCATTTATTAATTTAAATTGTCGATACGCCTATCCCAAAGGCAACGCCCTCCCTGCTCTACGTAAGCCTTAGTTAAGGCTTTTCATGAATGGACTGACACATTTTTTTCTCCATTCATAATGCTTTCAAGTGCGGGCGGTCCGCGTAAACACTCGGCAGTGTTATTTTGGCGCCAAGATGCGCCAAAATTCCGCGCCCAAAAAAACAAGTGCGCGCCGGAAATGGCAAGTGTTTGTTTTGTATTTGGAAGGGCGCGCGCTAAGGGTTGGCTTTTAACGTGTTTAATGAACCCGAGAGTCGAGTTGTTTTTTGTTAATACATATTTAACATGTGTCAAATTTATTTACGCTTTTGTTTGATGTCTGCGCCCTTAAGTGTAATAGTTTTATCAACACATTAAGGGCGCCACGTCGTTAAGTACTTGCGCGTAAATACGAGTTAATACTATTAATACCTGTCAGTAGATATTCCAGATATGAGCGGAAGTACTTCAAAGATAATATTGTCAAAGGATCGTGGAGATAGGAGAAAAATCAAACACCTGAAAATAGATAAAGTTTTATTTTAACAATATTTTTGTTTACATGTTCTGAGAACACAATTAATAGATTTGTCTCACAGAGGCGAAGCTATTTATATGAGAAACCTGTGTGGAAATCTTATTTACGATGCCCAAGGCTTATAAACTGTGAGACAAATCTAGTAGTTGTGTAGTAAAAAATCATCGTTTATAAACAAGTCAATGTCCAGCAAGTGCCATCACAGCGAAGACGCACACTTCCAACAGCCAGGCCATCTGATTTTGTATATATGTTGCGTGGCTGGTGACAAGCGTGTGGATTTTGTAACTTTTATATATTTTGGCTTATATAAATAAAAATAAAAGCTTTAAGACATATTTCCTAAATAAACTAAATTCCCAATTTTTTTATGGCTTTCCAGAAAATATGTTCATTTTTTCATCATCAACATTCCGTTGTTCCTTTCACCCATGATATATAGATGAGATATAATATCATATTTATATTATGTTTTGTTATATTATAAGTTCATTTTTCATTTTATTTTTTATAATACACGCGCATAAGATTATAATAATATCGTATTAGGTAGGGTACATTATCATCATACTTATCAACAAGATCGACAACAATTATTATATAAAAGCTTTATTGAATGTATATGGAAATAAGGGTAGCTATATGAGTGTGAAATGATATGATTTTTGTGCGTGTTCTTATATACGTAGGTATACACTAACATGTATAAATGCTTTTATTTATTTTCATTTCAGTCCATAAAATAAGCAACAACTGTGACACTGCTATAAAATAACACTCACACTCAGGAACGTGCCCTGAGGGCCAGTTGAAGGGCAACACCCAGCAAAAAATGTAAAATGTTGTATTAAATATGAACCAAAGTGTTTATAGATTCTTATAATAATAAAAATTAAAAAATAATATTTAAGAGATATCCACATCGTTGGAAAGGACCAGTAGTGAAAAGGGTTTTATCACCAATAGGGAAAAAACAAAATTTTAGGTTTTTTTTCTTGTATTTCATCAAATGTTCATGTAATTAAATCCTTGTTCCTCTTCATGTTTTTTCTGTGTAGTTTATTTTTCCTACTTACTTACTTACTTACCACCACGCGGTTTCCCCTTGGCGATAAGCTGAGAGGATAGAGCACCACACTCTTCTGTCCTCTTCAACTCTCGCCTCATCCACATTCATACATCTTCGTATGTAAGCTCCACCATCTTCTAGTATCTGGTTAATCTGGACATGCCACGTCTTCCGCGATCGCTCTCTCTTTCTGGCGCCGTCAACACTTGCGTTATATATCTTTCTTACTATTCTTTCTTCATTTATTCGCTCAACATGCCCAAACCACCTTAACAACCCTTTTTTAATTCTATTAATTATGCTAAGATCAGCCTTACATTCATCCTAATATCTTCCTTCTTTACATTATTTATTATTCTTACATTTAATTTATTATTTGACTTTGCCTATTCTACAAACTCGATATTTCCAACACTAATGTATACTTATTTTATTTTTCTATGTACTGGATACTCTTGCACTGTATTTTTCTTTTTTTTATATTCTGTTAACCAATATTTTCTTTCTATTTACTTTATTTTTTTCTGTGAATTCATTATTCATATGTAATGTGCACTTTAAAGTATGTTGATAAAATAAAATAATAATATTCATCAGTTCAATTTTACATTCTAAACTTCTGTTAACCGACCATATTATTATAATATAAGTACTATTTTATTATCCAGGTAAGCATCTCCAGGGTGGTGGAAAGTATGTAAAGCTCCCGCCTGCCGATCCAAATAAAACGGATGCAATCTATATTCAAATAACCGAAAGCTGGGAATCAAATAGTATAAGGGAGGGTCGTGATATTCCAAAGGTTTTTATTGGTCCATTCGTAGCTCAGCTACTGGTTCTCGCGTATGCATACTAAAGGCACAAAAGTTTATCTCGTTTGGAGAAAAAATTGGATTCCTGGAAGGAACATATCACAAGCCGAGCTTTATTCGGTAATAACGTTTCCTTTTCATTGTTAAATAATTAATTTTTGTGCATGTACTTTAAATTAATTTATGTTGAATATATTAATCATTTAGACAGACAAATATAAAAAAATTATCTATCAAAGATATATTATAGATGTCTCATAGAGACGAATATTTTTTATAAATGTTTTATATGAAGAGGTCTTTTTGGGTGTAACATTCACCGATTCCACCGATGATAGACTACAATATCTATCAAATTTTTGGATGTTATACATATGTTTAACTTGCACACCTCGTATTTTTACTACTGCCAACTCGAAAACTTTGTCGTTCCCATAAACTAGTAGATATCGCCATTGATAATGTGTTGTATGTTATCTTATTTTTGAAATATTTTGGCATTCCATAATTTTTTTTTAATACAGATGCGAACACGGAATACGTGTCACATCAATATTCTTACTATATTCAAACTGACATAAGCGCTTGGGTTATGAAAATTGGACTAAATTGCTTTTGTCTTATAAATGGGCTCGACCCACTGACCACAGATCGCTAGGCAAGCCTCATGACTACTACACCAACAAGCTACTCATTAATTAAATTTAAAACTACAATTTACAAAATTTAAACGTCAGGGTCGTAATGGTCATGTGTTGTTTATTTATGGTTTTTGTCTTTAATTTGTAGAACTCCATAATTATTTTTAGCGAAATTTAAAATAAATTAAATATTAATAATTATTTTTAATGAAATTCACAATTAATTAAATTTAATAAATATTATTATTACTGAAATTAAAAATAAATTAAATTTTAATAAATATGCGGGTTAACTATTTTAAGTGTTACAGCTGTTTCGGCTTGCAAGGCCATTATCAAACAATGGATATACGTCGTTTATACGCGGTTTGTACGTGGTTTGTATATCCACTGTTTGATAATGGGCTTGCAAGCCGAAACAGCTGTAACACTTAAAATAGTTAACCCGCAGAACTTAATAATAATATTTATTAAAATTTAATTTATTTTAAATTTCGCTAAAAATAAAAGTGATGTGCTGTGTGTGTGTGTATGTGTGCGCTATGTATTGTGAACTGGTTTTAAACCTCATGATCACTACACCCTTAGAGTATATACAATAGAGTATATACAATGGATTGTATATACCTACTCTAAGCCTACACCAACAAGCTACTATGCTATACCAATACTATTTGAGATTATATGTATGAAAATAATTTTGTTTCGTTGTTGTTATTATTCAGTTTAAATCTGTCAATTTAAATTTATTAATTAAATTAAATTAAATTTATTTATTATTTAAATATTTTTCTTAAGAATGATTATCATTACTCATTTTTGTTGAATTTTAGATTTTTTTTGTCTTCTTCGTTACTCAACTGTAAAATAGTTCTTCCGATTGGAGCTCCCTGCGTGTGACGGTCCCTCATATGGAAATTGTTACCTAGCAGCCGACCTGGGAAATTTGCATATAAAAAGTTTTGAGTGCCAAATTCCAGGGGAAGCCTTCCACCGTGGGACTCTTTCGCGAATTCAATTCCGGAAAATTCAAAAGTGCTTTCGGAAAACTGTGCAATTATTCTCCCCGATGTGGATAAGAAGAGAGGTGCCGGGAGAAGTGGAGGTCCTGAGTGCACCTGAATGCGAAACAACCGGGTGTTCAATTGCGATCTTATCAAAAGTTTTCAAATGCTCGTGATCTACATTTATTACAAAACCGTCAAAAATGATGTTTGGATTGCAGCTTTACATAAATTGGATATTTTTTTTCCTTGTGATATACATATCAAATAAAATAATTATTTTCTGTAAAGATATTTTTATCTTCACGTTATAAAATACTAGCTGTGCTCGCGCGGCTTCGCATGCGTTTAGAGATTTTTAGTAACTTTTAGTCATATATTATCAATTTGTGTATTAACCTTAACATATAGATATATATTGTCGTAAACTTTTTGAGTTCTACAACTTCTTTATGGAAAGTATTTAAATATCTCTTACCGTTAAGACAGCGTTCGCAAAAAACGCATCGCTCGGTTATTTTTTCGTCGACTTTAGTTGTAAAATAGGTCACCACGAAATTCTTTTTTATTTTAACGGAATAATTTATAGTCTATGTTCAGTCTGAAAGTCTATTCTAAATATTGGTGAAAGAATTTTCTAAATCGGATGAGTAGTTTTGGAGAATACCTCCTACGTCCAACTTACAAACTTTACCTCTTTGTATATTTTTTTTTATGTTTTATTTTTATTTATTTCATAATGTTTTTCTTATAATGAATTTTTTATAAAATTCCAATTAAAATTTAAAGCGAAGTTCTGACAGTGATGTGTAACGATTCCAATCTTTTTTTGGTCTAAAAGTCACTGTATAAAAATTTTAGGAGTAGCACTAATTCGAAACTCGTACTTATTCAGAATCCCGGTAGAAAATGGTAGAAAATCCCACACGTCTCTGATATACTTTATTCACCCGTTGTCTATCGCACGGATTCACAGTCCGCTATCTATTTTCCCTTGGATCCATGGTTTTCAATAGTTGCTAAACACAACTGAACTTGGCTCTATATGATATATGAACAGCTGCGATATTATGTAAAAGGACCTGATTTCTCGAAGATTCTGGTATAATTTCGGATACTCGACCGGCTTCCAAGTCTTTCCAAAATCTTCAAACCATTCGGTAACCTTACCTTTATGTTAAAAAAATATATACAGTTGCTGCCAAAGCTATCCCTTGTCGTTAAATTATCGAACGGTAAAATTTTAATTCCCAAGTAAGCTACATTAATCACAATATTTTTACATGTATGTGCTAATTACTGGATTTGTTCACAAAATATATATAAAAAATATAGAATTATCATTACCAGCTGCGAAATCTATGTTTACTGTTTGACAAAAAGGACTACAGATGTCTCTTGTATAGTCCCTTCAAATCCATGAATGGTTTTCAGATTTGGAACGTATATAAAACATTAAAAAAATTTAAAATGTGTGAATGTTCTTACGATGGAATTGGTGAATATTGTATTGTGTAGAGTTATCACTTAAGGCATCCTACAAAAATATTTCTATATACGTCTCACATATAAATAGCTTAGTCTCTGTGAGACTTCTATTATTTATCTTAATCACATTTATCTCATCATATTTTGTTCTGTATATTTTATTTTTTAGTGATCCATGTTTATAATGTTTAAGGGTGCTTATTATTATTGTTTTTTTTTATTTATCTGTAACCTAACGATGGTATTCATTCGCACAACTTAAACAGTAGCATTTATTATGTACCACCTCTGATTTGGAATTTGCTTCCCTGAGTGTCTCCGGCATCTGATACGAGATCCAGCTGGGATTGCCTATTTATTTTTTCGACTCGTTTCGTAGTCAATGGAGATTCGCCTAACTTGATAGGGAAATTTACCAAAAAATCTGTCCACGCTTGACGAACACCCACGACAAACAATGCGCCTTTTTGAATTTACAGAACAATTAATACATTTTGTAAAACGTAGGATGTTGAAACATTTTATGTTGGATCAAGTCGGTTATGTAAGAAAGAAATTCTTTACTTTCGTGAATAGTATTTAAAATCAGTTATCAGTTATAATAAATTAAATATTAAATAATTTCAAGTGTCGTGGATAGGTAGGAATGAATGAAGACAATAAAACATTATTCTTTTAATTACACTATTTTGCAATATATCACTCGTAAATAAAGTCTTTATTATCGCTGGGTAACACGTATTTAATATTCAAGAGAATATTTCATCCGATTCTCGCACGTATTAATCGCTATGATTTATTTCGCCAATTAGGTATTTCACTCGATTACCTCATGACTGGCCACACAGGGCGTCATTTCGCGGCTCGCCGCCGACTTCTCACCGACCTGTCAAACACGACAACTTAACTTTGCTCGCGCCGCGGCTCCGTTCAGTATTTGTATCTAAATGCCGATATTTTCGTACTTTCTAGATTATTCTAGTGTTTAGGAGAAGATCCTCGTCGCTTCTCTGTTGAACAAAGGTTGTCGATCATCCTAGATTGTTATAGGCCGTTCTCGATTCTTCGATAGTTTTTTGAAAAGTGACATATTATTAGGAGTTCGGACAGTGAGTAAATTCTTTTTAGCATCTTGTTACAATATTTAAATAATTAATAAGAATGTACTTTGTTTTCATCACTTATTTATAAGAATTATTAGCATGTTACGGGGCCTATCTTCGATAGGACAGAAAATATACTAACAAATTAAAAATCGATTTATGTATACACAACAACAAAATAAAAGTAATATATGGGAAATGAATGAATAAGTACTAACACGAAAACAAATTGAAAAGAATGACAAATTTAAAAGACATGATTATTTATATAATAATATTCCATTAACTATTCCAAAATTTTCAATTTACCCAACTGTTATCCTGTGTAATTTGTATGGGAAATCATATACTTAGTACAAAATCAAAAAAAGAAAGAGGATACAACGTTTATATTTTTAATGGTATTGCAACAAATTTAACACTTTTATACAAAGTATGTAGGTATAATTTTGTAATATTTTTTATTTAAAAAAATAGTCCAAGCAGCCTAGACGTGTATAAAGTATTTTTTTTCACACCATTTATTCAAGAACAACCGCCCAAAAGAACGTAGGATTATTTCCGCGGCTTCGCACGCGTAGATTTTTAGCAAATTTATGTCATATTCATCAATTTGTGTATTAATCTTAGCATATAGGAATATGTATGTCGTCGCGGACATTTTTTAAACACTTTTTGAGTTCTACAACTCTTCTATATAAAGTGTTTAAATATCTCTTAGGGTAAGACCGGGGCAAAGGAACGTAGGGGCAAACGGACACCCCGGGATTATATTTGTTTTTTGTATTTATGTTTCTGTATATTTTCGTTTTATATTTTGTTATATTTTGCTAAGCATGTCCGTTCGCCCCAGTCTTACCCTACCGTTAAGGCAGCGTTACAATTTTTTCGTCGACTTTAGTTGTTAAATAGGTCATCACGAAAAGCCATTTTATTTCAACGGGAAAATATAAAATGTATGTCCACCCTGAAAGTTTATTCTAAATATTGGTGAAGGAATTGTTGAAATCGGATGATTGGTTTCGGAGATTACTTCCAAACTTACAAACTTAACCTCTATATACGAGTATTAGTATAGATTGATAAAAATGAAACAAATTGTAAAAAACCAATTATAGTTGAATAATCAACATTTTTTGGGATAAATGGCCCCTTCATCAGGATACAACAAATACAAAAAATTTAAATTGTAAGATTAGACATTATCAAAAAACAAAACATGTTAATATATCAAACAACAATGGTTTTATGCAAAACGGTGTCTTTTTACTCCCTTTATATTAACTCGTGGCGTCTGCTTGCTTGCTTGCCGGCTTGCCGTCAAAAAAAACTTTTGATCGATTTTTGACCCTTCTTCCGTGAGCTGAAACTTGGCTAGTAGAATCGTGGCAACGATCAAGAAGATCTATCAAATTTTCGTTAAAAAAATTAATAATTATAGTATAATTTCGGATATTTAGATATTTTATTGTTTTTTTCAAATTGGAATCATTAGAAAAGTTTGATTAGCAGCGGCGGCCCGATAACGTCGCGGAATATTTTCTAAATTTGAATTACTCCGTCGGTATACATAGTAGGTACTTCACTGCGAATGTCGAAAATCTAAATTGACTGACAAATGTTTTTAGAATTTAATCTTCAAAGCATGAAGTGTCTTATCAAAGCTCAAAACATCTGACAATTTAGAAATATATTAAATTACTGTAAGTTTAATGTTATGTTATATGTTTTAATTCGTCTTTAATTGTTGTTATATTTTACAAAGAAATTGAGTATAATAAAAACTTGGTTTTTATGAGTTACTTTTTTATTAATATAAATAATGTTACCACAAGTTATTTTGTTGTTATTGTAGGAGTTATCACTCAATAAAATAATTAATCAAAGAAACATTGTGAGCCCCTATCGAAACGTATAACCAGCCACACTTATACATTCTTTCTCGAAACGTTCGTTCGGTGTGGACATCCCTATCGGGTAACCTCCACGGGGAAAACTCGACACATTGAGTCAGTCAGTCTGATTTCGAAATAAAGTGAATTAGATTTCTTTTCAGGCTGCCTTTCTCCCAGGGCGTATGCAAAACGGGCAATTGCCGAAGGTTCTACGTTTCTTAGGGGTGGAAGGAGTTCACGCCTCCTTTGGAGGGGAGGGTTCTCGAGCTTTGCATTGTACGCAAGAATTTCAATTTGGGTAAAAAAGCACATATCGTGTACGAGTGAGATTTTATTGCTATTGAGTTTCTAAATTGAAATAATATGTCTGACTCAAAAATTTCTGATTTAATTTGCTCATCAGATTTCATTTAATGGGATGGGCCAAAACAATTTTTCTACATTTTTAAGGGACATAGCAATAACATTTCAAGATGTAAAGCATGACAGTGAATTGGATAGGAGGACAGAAGCCGCAGCCAGGTAGCACGATTCCTGTATCATCCCTTATTTAGAAAATCGAAGCTCATCCAGCGAGCAAAGTTGGCAGTATGCTGATGTACAGCTACGAGAACTGGATTTTGACACAAAGATCCCACCCAAGGCTACAGGCCACCGAGATGTGATTTATACGAGGTATAGTAGGAGTTACCAGAAGGGACAGAATCAGAAATACTCAAATAAGATAATGTTGGAATCTTTTATGCGGTGCAGGGACCCCGACCCAATAGGATAAGAGATAAAAAAAGAAGAAGAAGCAATATAAAGGTGCTAAATGGTCTCAAAATAACGTGTGTGGAAATATTATTACATTCTGAAGAGTTTATCTGCCTCCATATTATCGAGAGAAATCAATTATGTATTCGATTGTTTCTTTCGAGATAAGTTCCAATTAGAGTTCCAACCAGTAATCGATACATTCTTCAGCATGGACAGTTCTTCTTGATTAGAAGTGTGTGATTGTTGAAACATTGTCGTGGTGGAAATTGAAGAAATATGGTCAAGAACTTCCATTTCTACAGGCAAACATAATATGTTGTCGAAGTATTTTCGCGCTATTTAAAATATTACTCGTACTAGAAATGTAATTTTCTTCAATATTTTCTTGTAGCAAGTAAATAATTTTAATTTGCTTTATAGACACACTTTTTTCGAAATATTTTAACCTTGTATCAAAATGTGTATTCTCTACGGTCCATCCCAAGGCAGAAGAAGATATCAATTCTAATCAAATATAATACGTACCTAGTCTAAAAACATAATTTTGCACCATATTCTGGGTGTACCCAATATAAATCAGAAAAAAAAATCATACAACGGTGCCCCAATCTACTGAATATATTATATGTGGGGTATAAATAAATTCATAAACAGCAATATAAAAAATAAATACAGGTTCTGAATGCAGTCACCAAGGATTACAAATTTAAAATGAGCTAAATTAGAGACTTTATGTATCGTTTCCAAAATCTTGTTTCCTATAAATTTATAAATATTGTAAAATATCAAATTCTACAGGGGCGTGCAGTGAGAACAAGAAGCATGACCTTTTCCTAAGCATATATTTTGAAAAGAAACCGAAATAAGAGATATATCTCTTAATATTCCTATATTTCATTCATCTAATTTATATTTTTCATGTTTTCTGATATCTCGTTATATATTTTTACACCTCTGTACATTAGAAAATTCAGTGTGTACACTTTTTTCTTATATCGTAATTTATTCTATTACTATTCCTGATATTATAGGTATGAACATCACTACTTACAATAATTTTGTTCAAAAAATATTTTGGCATTTCGTTACTGAGAGTTTTGTGTACTTACAGATATGAGAACGTTAAAAATATTTTTTTTTTATTTCCATCCAATTGAGTGCTTTTCTCATTTCTTCAATTCTGGTGTATTTACTTTTTTTAATATGATTCTCATTACCCTATTTTGCATCCCCTGTAGATTCTTGATGTTTCCTTTTAAGCTGGTATTACCAGTTTTAAAGCAAAAAAAACACTATTGGCATGTCCTTCGCTTATCATTTCTTCGCCGAAAATATCTTTGAATGAAATGAATTGGCAGCCTTCCACCATTTCTCAAAGTTTACTGCATAATGTGGCGTACATGTATGTGGTTTTCAATGCAATTCAATGCGTTTCAACCTAACCCTGTCAAAAATCTATTTTATAATAAATGTCAATTAAACTTCAAATTAAAAAACCTCGCGATAAAAACCGCTTTATGGTTAAGGCGATCGTCTAGCAGAGTGAGCAAATTTCACCATTTTTTCTCATATCTTCTCTTGCGTTTTTTATCACATGTTAGTATGAAAATATCTCATTTTAAAATTTATTCATCAGATTACGTTTATTTTAAATAAGAATATTTTGTTAAAATTTCACAAACTAAATTATATAATTGATTAATAAATAACAAAACCTTCGATGTTTTAAAAATTAAGAAAATTGCTCCACTTTGTGGGCCTTTTATGACTGAACGGCCTGTTGAGATGTCTTTTTTATTCAATAATAATACAAAGTAAACGTTTATCTTAAATTTGTTACAATAATTGAAAAATCTGTTAGTAAGTTTACATGCAATTTATGTTTTAAAAAACACTGTTTTTTAAATTATTTTTATTTTTTGTGTGTTTTTTTCAATCCTTCATATATAGTTAATAACTATTTTTCTGTAACAAATTAAAGGAATAGACATTATAATTTTAAAATTAATACAAAAAAAATCAAAAAATTATTCTCGATTTCAGATTTTAGCTATTTAATCAAGGCACTGCGTATTGTGTCATAAATACGTTGCGTCTTGATTAAATATCTGAATAGGGACAAAATATTTTGATTTTTTTGTTTTTATTATAAAATTATAATATCTATTCTTTTGACTATTGAAGTAAAAAAGATGTCAACCATGTAAAAAGAGTTGAAAAAATCCACAAAAAAATAAAATATTTTTAAAAAACAGTATTTTTTAAAACATAAATTGCAAGTAAACTTACTAACAGATTTTGCTATAATTGTAATAAATTGAAGATAATTGTTTTCTTTGTAATATTATTGAATAAAAAAGACATCTCAACAGGCCGTTCAGTCATAAAAGGCCCACAAAGTGGAGCAATTTTCTTCATTTTTAAAACATCGAAGGTTTGGTAATTTATTAATCAATTATATAATTTAGTTTGTGACATTTTACTAAGATATCGTATTTTAAATATATGTAACCTGATGAATAAATTTTAAAATGAGATATTTCCCTACAAAAATGTGATAAAAAACGCAAGAGAAGATATGAGAAAAAATGATGTAATTTGCTCATTCTGCTAGACGATCGCCTTAAGCTTATACTAAGAAAATCATTTAATTTAAATAATTTCTTTTTCTGTCCATAACATTAGATAATTAGAGTGTGACACGCAATCAGCGCGCGGCTCATGTTAATTATTATTATTTACCGAGATTTTTCACGGTTGTACGGCCAGTATTAAATAAATCTATTAATAAGACGTACAGAAAATTATATCTTTTTTAGTTAAACATCGTATAGAAAAGACAAATGTAGAAATATAAGTCTTTTATACGATTGCTCAGGGTATACAAACTTTATGAGCTGGCATAAGTGATCACTAAACACAATGCAACGTTCATCAATTGTAAAAGATTCAAATATTCCGAAAGAACATCCACACATTATCAAATTTTTGAAAGTTGTATATATTATGTTCCTGTTTTGGGAACCTTCGGTATATTTGATTGGAATATCCTAGAGATACCATTTGATTGGAATTTGAACATATATGCAATTTACAAAAATTTGATAATGTGTGGATTGATCAGTGATTGTAGAGTGATCACTTACTTAAGCCAGCTTATACAGGTTGCAAGTTCTGGGCCATCATATAAGAGACTTCCATACACGTTTTTCATATAAAAAGGCTTCGTCTCTTCTAAAATTCTATAATTTCTGACTTTTTTAATTCATCTCAAATTAAATAATAATCCCACAGTAGACAAATCCAGTAATTGTGTTCTCATAATAAACATATAATTTTTTTAATTTTTGTTCTTTTTTTTAATAAACATTTTTATTATTTCATGCAATTTTACTTCAAAAATAACTCTCCGCTCCTCTTACCTTCCCGTAATGAAAATACTCGTAACATTACTTTTATATTTTTTTATATTCTCAACTTTTATTTGATCAACCTGTATACAAAAAATGCATATATGCGAGTACTCAATTGATGCCAGCATTTGTTACGCGACGTATGCAATAAACGAAATAAAATACGTATAATATAAACCGGGAAAGAAAAAACCAACTTATTTTATTTAACATCTTCATAGAAATCCTGGAGTTAATCGGGCAGAAAACTGGAATTGACTTGTAGTTCTCCCTTAATATTGATAAGGGTGCATGAGCGGGGGGATGTCTCCCTGTCATCGCCTCTACTTGCTCTTTCGGAAGTATACGGCCAATGCAGGGCGGTGTCTGTACGGCAGGGCTAATAGTGTTCACTGAAAGTAAATCAGGGATATCTAATCGTACGTAACTTCAGGGGTTACTCAAGGATTCATAAGAAAATACGTAATCTTCATATCTATATACTAGTTCTACATATTATGATGCTCTCGTCCTTTTAACTTAAGATGAGAACCGTGTAAGAAATTTACGATTCAGATAAACTCGATATCCACTTGAACATGTTTTATTAACTAATAACAATGGAGTTTATGCGACAATAATATGCGAACATTATTTATAGATCGATAAAGTGTCACTGACATGCTGAATTAATTCATAGAAAGTATGCTAAGATGGTGCGTCCCTATTTATACTCATTCACTTTCTCATCTGCCTGTCTCTTTCATTCATTCCGACAAACTTGACTAACTGAAGTATTTTTTTCATTTTTTTCAATTTTCAATTTTCAATTTATTTATTTATTCGATAAAATGTACATTACAAACTTAAATTTAATGTATACATTCCTTCGTATCCTTCATATAGATTTCTGTAGATGTACACTATAGTAGATAGGAAGGTTTGAATATTTTAACATTTGAGTCGGAAGATTTTGGCGGATAGGTAATACACGTCTAAAAAAATATATAAGTAAAATATTAAAATGTAAGCTGATATCTGAAAATATTGTTAAATAGTGACCGGAAAAAAATATGTAAAATTCAGATTTGTTACTATGACGTAAACAACATGGTTATTCTGAACATATTACTGCAAGGGTCTAAAATAAACGCTGAAAACGAGACTAAATCCGTGAAACCCGAAACTAAATATAAAATATGGGACGACGCTATGCGACACATAACTTATTGAAACAAATACTGTAGAAAGTGGCGATCAAGTGCGCATTATATCAGCTAGCAATTATTAATTAAATTACGAGAGTACCTACCGGTAGTTTCGATAGCAATCAGTACGATAAAGCGTTCACAGATGTATAAATATTACAGAAGATTAGTATAAAGTATTCCACAGATTCTAGACTAGTTCTAAATTAATGTGAATCAAAGAACAGTCTAGAGGGACCCACCGTAAGCCCGGGGCCTTTCTACGATCGAAAGCTCCCGTATCGGTCCTATTCTTTCGCCATCTAGATTGGGATTGTTTTAATGCTAAAACGGTTTTCTCCCTACGTAAATGTAAATTCAACTCGCTACAACAGATATAAGTCTGACTTTCGTTACTCATTAGATATTCATCCCTCATCACTATATCTTTCTAATCTTCCGTCATAAAACTTTTACAATAGGGTAAAGTTGCGCCATTTAAGATATTAAAAAAAAAAAATTTCCTCCCTTGAGGAGCTCTGCCTGTCCCCGGGTGCCCCACGCCCCGCGCCGTTTAGCCTCCCCCCCGATACACCGTAACCTAATAATAAATGCAGTTTGGCCGAAGGGGTAAGCAGCGGAGCGTGAAGCGAGATTAGAACCGGGACGGGAAGACGCCCGGGGTTGGTTCGGTGGTGGTGAGAGGTAAGGGGGGGGGGGGGCGGCTGATGATAATAATAATATGTCGTGCATGTTGCATGCACAAACATTCTTCCATCTCCCCTCTCTGTCTTCCGGCGGGGGTGGATTGAGACGGAGGAGATCGTTTAAGGGTAGTTGACGTGTAAAAATTGTCAGACTATTAACACGTTAAGATCCACACCGCGTATATAAGGATCCTATTTTTTATTTATTTATATAATTTAAATCTCTGTACAATAATATTTGTATTTCCTCATCAAAAACGATTTACTTTAACATGTTTAAATTTCAGCTTTAGATACATTAGTTGGTAGTTTATATGTCCTAGCAGCATATCAATTTTTGTTGTTTTTATGAAGTTTCTAAATTTTTTTTTTATGAAATGTGTTGGAAAATTTTAATTTTAATAATTCTCTAATGAAAATATTTTTGGTCAATGATCAAGTAAGTGTTCTCGAAAAATGAACCTTGATGCAGAGTTATTATACAGAGATTTTAATATAATTTGGCCGCGAGTTTAGCGTAACATGTTGGTAGCGTTAGTGATGGACATTGTTACACACATAATTATAAATATGATTGTCGAGGTAAAATCCCTTGATATTGCACTCGATTCTGGGCATTCTATTCGTGATGTTTGAACACGAAAATCCACTAGACACGTAAGGGTTATCAGTTTTCAGTATCTCAAAAGACCACTAGTCCTCGCTTCTGGTAATGATGGTGAAACCATTAGTAGCCTATAAATACTACTTACAGCCCTAGTAGTAGTTATTATTTTAGTATGGATACTTATTGGATATTTTTAATACAAAATATGAAGGGTTTCGTGAGGCAGATACTGGAAACACGTCACCTTCCCTGAAAATGTGTATTATATACAATATACGTATTACTAATTATTCATCATCATCAATCACTCTTGGCTCTACAACCCCTGGTGGGTCTTGACCTCTTCTCATCTCGTCTTCCTCCACTCATCTCGGTTTTGTGCCAGCTCTCTCCAGTTCAAAAGCTCCAAGGCAGATATTTCTTTGATTAATTTTGGCCTTCTAAAGCTCCTTCGCCCTATCGTTCTTGGGTTCAGCAGGAACTTTAGTGCTTGATGCTCGGTCATTCTATCCACATGACCCAGCCACCGAAGTCTTCCCAGTTTTATAAATTTTGTGATGTTAAGCTCCTTAAACAGAGTGTTGTTGTAGCGTCTGCGTCTCACTTTTTCTCCTTATTAGCACTGAGTTAAATTGAAAAAATCTATAAAATTATCATTGTCTTACGTTTGTCATCGAATAATTGTAGGAGACATATATCTATTTGTTTGTATTCTTTTCTAACCGCGTATTTATGTCTTTCTGCTGGATGACAAATAAATTAAATAATTTAGGTGGCTTGGACATATCCTCAGAATGCCAGAGGTACGTATAACAAATAAGAAAAATCCTCTTGGCAATCCCGGAAGGAAGACTGCACGTGGGTCACCCAGATCAAGCTGGGAGAAGCAACAAAAATGTGTATGAAAACAGAATTGGTCTGGACTGGTTGACTCATGCGGAAGCGACGGAAGACAGGGGAATATGGAAGCACTTTGTCAAGTCTTTGGGCCCCCGACCCTACTAGGATATGCGAATGAAGATGATGATGATGAAAATAAATTAGTACGTGTTTAGGCTTAAGTAAAGTCATCTGTGGGTGTCGCCACACAAATGCCAAAATTATGAACAAAGGCCAGAGATAAATTGAACAATCGCGAGTGTATGGTAGTGTGGCCGGGTTCGCTGGTGTTAAGTCCCGTCTACGGGTAATATTTCCAAGATTTTTGTTGGGCGCCATAATGCACATAATAAATTTGCCGCTTTAGCGATTAACTTGTATAATGTCTGGCCGTAATGCGTTCCTGACGATACCGCGCGTACCACCAATTTGATTAAACCTAATGAGCGAGATAACCAAATTTGCTGCACACAATTTATCGTACTTACGAGGATTTTATGACTTTTACGAAAATAGACGCCAAATACATATTTGCTAGTTAAAAGGAAAATTTGATAAGATAAGTATTTTGCCTTCTTTAATAGAGTTGTAAATTGAGTAAATCTGAGTGATGATTGCAATATTATATCAAGTACCACGTCTATTAGAAATCAAATGTCTTTTGAAAAATTTATTTTATAATTGTACATATATTTGCATGTTGCTAGAGCAGGCCGAAGACACGGTATAGTCTACACACTACACAAAAGTATTGTTTTTTATATATTAAGTATTCTGTTTGTGGACGTTAAAAAAAATGTCTCACTCGTTCGTATCATAAATCACCTAAACATACTACAGATTATCTCCACTTTCCTATGCCTGCAGCTGTGGTTTTCCTACACCATCCAACTTTATTACCTTAAATCTCCACCATTATTTGAACTGTTATGATATTGCTATGACGATATCAACGATTATCTGCTCACCAGGTATAATAACAAAAAGGGAGAACATATTATCACAGGATCATGGCGGTGGGAGACAAACGAAACGAAAGGACCCGAACTCAATTGGTAAAATCGTTCCTTAATTCACACAATTTCGCACTAATCACTCGTCTTGGACTTTTTAGACTCGTCTTTTCAGAGTATTCGCACGTATTATCTTAATTAATTATCACTGGTATTTCGCTAGCCAAACTAAATCTCTTGTTTTTTATGGAATCACTGAAATGTTACAACAAACAGTTAATCTTGACGGCATTGTTGCACTTGTATACATTGTGTTTCCAGACGTTTCGTGAATCTAGTAATTTATACAGACCGTTCTAGTGATTTGCAATTTATTTTAAAATATCCAGAACGCCGAGAAATCCTCGATTATGGTTAATTTCTTATATTTTTACGTCCCATTACAGTATGATGGAAATATTGTTATGGAACTTCTAGGATTTTACGGCTGACTTTGATGGGGAATAAATTTTCCCAAGGGTAAACAAATCCCATTCCCAGGTGCTGACAGGCGGCAGATAGCTCCTCCGGGATAAGGGCATGGAAATGAAGCACTTTCTATGCAATTTTTATGAATTTTTCTACAGAAGGAACAATGCCACATTTCAAACAACATCATAAAATACGGAAATTTCTCTACCAAGCTCTTTTTCGCTGATCCTATTTAAATGTGATGACTATTGTTGATCGCTCTATTGTTTAGGGATCTTTGTTTTTAGAAAATTATCAAAGGAAAAAAAAGTTAGTTCAAAATATTAAGCAATTTAATATTTTTTTCCATTAATATTTTATTTTATTGTGATTATTTACTCATTTAATTTTATAGATCATTAGCCCTGCTTGTCACTTTTTGTGATTTTATTTATCTTTTAACCAAATTACGTTCTTTCTTGTTTCTTCTTTGCATTCCATTTTTTTCTTTTCTTCTCTTATTCTTTTAGTTAGCTTGCCATTGCTTTATATAAATAAATAAATATTAAACTATCGTTTGCCTTTATTTCCATTTTTTCCTGCATCTCGCATGATAATTTTATATATTTTAATATTTTTTGCTCTTGATTTTTATATGTACTTTATTTTCAAAATAAATATTAGATATCGATAAGGAGATAAAATGTTAAAAAAAGCTACCTACTTCAGAACAGGTACATCTATGTATCTAGCTACGTAGGTGGTGAGAGGCTGAGAGGCATGTTACATATTATCCTAATTTATTTGTATTATGCATACGTATCAAGTAATTAAATGTTTATTCTTGTGCAATAAACGCCGATTCATCGGCAATGAAATGAAATGAATTAACCAGAAATCACTTTGTACAAACTAATATTTGTTGAAATATGTTTGAGGGGTAATGGATACGAACTTTACTTAAATTTTAAATTCGAAGTATAGACGTTAACTAATGGGAGTTGAATAACTAATTAAATTCTAATGTGCAAACAAATTTGTTGAAAAAGATGAAGGACGATTGGTCCCGAAACATGTTGATAATTCAATAAATAGTGATTAATTGATATAGGAATGATGCTACTTATATGGGAAATGAAAGACTTTTATAGGGTGGCCCGGGGCTTATGACTAGCATGAGTTGATTTAAGTGATCACTTTACACAACGCAACGTTCACAATTCCACCGAAAGAACCTAAATAGAAATTATACAACATTTTGCTATGATTTCTTAAGGATTGTATAGACAATAGACAAATGTGCTTTATTTTCGGATATTCCCGTGCATTCAATCAGTTTCCAGATGTTTCCAATTTATTCTAAAACATTTAGAGCGTTAGGTAAACCTTATAACCTAAAATAATGCAATCCTCTTCGTTTTTAGAATCTCTTGACAGTATATTGAAATGTCATATCTTAGAATATTTATCAAATTCTTAAAAATGTCATGTTTCGTTTTACGATGTTTTCTGACGGATGGACCACAGACTCCTGCGATTGAATGATGACTTCGACTATATCTCACCTGGCGAACATCCAAGAATTCCTTGAATAATATTCCCTTAAATCTGTTTATTCTGAATGTCTCCTGCGGATCCCAAAGCAAGCTGTATTGTATAAAATAGCAATTTATATTCTACTCAATGTTGTTAATGTACTTGGGATATATTTTTGTGAATTTGATATTAAGTGATTTTGTTTTGGGTGCTGTGTATATGCCAACTAAGCCTTGATGTATCCCTGCGACGAGCCCTTTTTTCAGAATAAAACTACAGTAAAATTTTCGTAAAAAATAAAAATAACAACTCAACATATTGATCACACAACTACATTTATTTCTTTCATCTTATTTTTCCTACGCTTTTAATCGTATTTTTCCTGCCTTTATATTCATAGAATGGATCGTTAGGGTAACCTCTGAAATGCAGGTATACCTCCTACTTTATTTCAACCAAATCTCTAAGATTTCAATCTCATATCATTAAATTATCATGTATCATCTTCTTTTATATGGAACTAATGGTAGTGCAAATGAGAGAGAAATATATTTTATATAAGGAATTCTTTTGCATGAGTCATACAAAACTTCTCATTATGCAGGACCTTAGAACAAGAGGGTAACATTTTTCATTTCGGTCAACATTGACTGAAATTTTGATAGCAATTCTCTCTTTAATATTGTGTTACAATTATATTCTTTTTGATCATTTCCGTTTTTCTCATTTTTAAAATGTAAAATATTATAATTAACAAATATAATAATCGTGAAATCGTAGTATGTTAGTATCCGGTAGAATTAGTGACGGACATTTTTACATACAGAATTAACTATTTTGGTAATAGACATTAGGTTTATTAACATTTTTAAACATGTAAAAAAATATAAGTTTGAACGTGAATTTTCTATATTATAATGTAGTTCTATGATATTTAAAACAAACTGGACACATCAATAAAATTGTTCCAAATCGTTATTTTCTAATTTATATACTAAAATGATCATCAAAAAATTGTAAGTAATATGCGAAATTGATCACTTATTGCAATTTAAAATATTTAACATTAAATTTTCAATAAAGAGTTTTTCATTTTCCCCAAAAATACAATTTAATCAAAAATAAACGTTTTTGGAAATTTTATGAAGACCCTTTAATGGTTTGATGTAGGTTTATTATCCCCGAAACAATGTTTAGCGTTCATTTCCAAAATACATTATAGTGTTACCATAACTGCAAATTCTGTGACGAAATAACAATTTATATTTTCCATGTTTCGTTTGTGAATGGTTAATAAACGTTCAGAAAATTCCAGTGACGTGTAAAAATATTATTTTATATTAGAATAAATAAAAATATTTTTTCCAGAAAACATACAGGAAATTTGCGTTATAATGTTCTTCGTAAATCTTCTCGTCTGGAATGTTTTTTTAAGACAACCATCATCATCATCATCTTCATCCCCTTGTCCTAGCAGAGTCGGGACTTACGCTGCTTCTGCATGAGTCAACCAATCCAGATCCATTCTGTTTTCATACATTTTGCTTTGCTTCTCCCGGCTTAATCTGGGGCGGCTTACCGGTTGTCTTCCTCCCGGGATTGTCAATATTATTTTGGGTATTTCTTCCTCATGCATTCTTGGCACATGTCCAAGCCACCTCATTTGCGATTTTTCTATGTGTAGGAGTAGGGGCTCCATGATGAGTGTGTGCCTTATGTCAGCATTCTTACTCTGTCCATCAGTGTGACTCCTGCTACCCCCCTTAGATAACTCATCTCGGCAGCCTGGATCCTTGCTCTCACTCTCTCGGTTGTAATCCCGTGAATGGAGAAAGAGTGAGGTAACCAATATATCTATTATAAATGACTATCAGATTTTTCATAGCCATTTAGAATTGTGAGGAATTTTCTGGAGTATCCTGCCATATCGCACTCCGTTTGTAAGACTATTTCCATCATAAGACATTTCCAAAAAAACATTTTTGAGTTACGTATGTCACATTTTTTAGCATTGTTAGATCTACTACGTATCAAAAGATTGTCTTTTTGTGACTTTCCATTGTTTTTGTACTCTGAAAAGTGATACATTTTTGCATTTGATACTTTTTCTTTAAATTCAGTGATAGAATATCCCTTTCAATTAAATTATATGCAATTATCACTTTCCCAACACGATACACAAAATTATCACTTACTACACAAGCAAGTCTACTAAAATATTTGACCAAAAAATATGATATTTTTTCATAGACTCTTTTCAAAATACTTAACAATGTAAAAAATTAAAAGAATATAGATATTGGCAATAATCGAATCATCATCACTCTTGGCTCTACAACCTCTGATGGGTCTTGGCCTCCTCAAGAGTCTTCCTCCACTCATCTCGGTTTTGTGGCAGCTCTCTCTAGTTCAGAAACTCCAAGGCAGATATATCTTTGAGGACCATCTTAAGTCTGGCCTCCCTTAGCTCTTTCACCCTATCGACTTGAGTTCAGCTGGGACTCTGGTGCTTGATGACCAGCCACTTACTTTTACATGTCGGTTCCTATAGAATAAGTATTATAAAAAAACTAAAAATTATACTATAAAGAAGTTATATTACACGAAGATACGACGGACAAAGAAATTATTATAATTGGGATTATTTATTTTATCTAAAAAGATCAACGCCACTGGAGAAATTTCAAAGTGGCTTAGATGTCATGCGGTACACACACGAGCATACATTACACCAAAGGAAAAACGACAGACCTGAACATTTTGTATGGCCATATTTCACATTTGCGGATTTCCTCCATACGGATCGGGCGGGCGGGAGCTGGACGAGAAAACGTAAGGGGAAATTATGATCGAAAATATGAATGCCGATAAATAAAGTTCGGTTGACGTTTCCAACACGTAAACGACACCGAAACGAGAATTTACCCCGCGGGAACGGAAATATTTTCGTTACGTGTTTTGATTCAGTGTTTTTGATTCCGAAAACAAATAAAGGAACAAGACGTCGGATTGGCTAATCAATTTATTTCAAAGTTTGATATATTGCTCATTTCAATATGCGCGGTATTTATTCGCTTTGTTCCCGGGATTAAGAGAATTGATTTATCACTACCGTTTAACTTTAAAATTAGAAATTGTATTAGGTATAATATGTATAACTTGGCATTACTTTAACTTTTATTCACAAAAACTGCCTAGTTTTCTAATAATTATTCAGAACATTTTTGCAAATTTTGCAGAACGTTGTAGGTTTCACAAGATAACTTTTGCACTTCTGTATTGAGGTAATAAAAGTCTGTTAAAAAACATAGAAAAAATTATTACCTTTCAATAAGACCAAAAACAAATAAATCCGACTAGTATTTATCGAGATAAAGCTTGAAACAAAGTCTTCCATCTTTGATTGCCTCCTCCTCGCCTCTCTGCTACTTTGGCACTCTACGATCGACAGATCTGTGTGCTAGACGTCTAAGGAATCCATCGATACCAGTCGTAGGTATTTAGAAGAGTTGCAGATAGAAATCAAGCTCGAGAGCACTTTTGCTTGGAAGTGAATCAATCTATAATATTTTATTTCAATGGGATATCCAGATGAAAAAAATACAATAAATATTGAGAACAGTATTGGGATGTATGCGCAGAATTAAAAACTATGTTCCGACGAAGAAGAGACGAAGCTATCTATATGAGAAAGTAGGTACGGAAGTCTTTTAGGTATTTATAGGGCTAAGGACCTATCTTATGGCTGGCATAAATAATCTCTTTACACAATGTAACTTTTCACTAATTCCATCCACGATTGACCATCGCATCAATATTTTTTTTGGAAGTTAATACATGTTTTTATGTAACTCATTTTACGTTGCACTTCGTTAAAGTCTGTGGTTGAAATTCATCATCCCCAATAACCAGTGTATGTAAAGTAATCACTTAAGCCAGCCATATTATAGATCTTAAGCCCTATAGATACCCAAAAACTTCTATAATCACTTTTCCGTATAAACTTTACTTAATATAACTTTCACTAATTCCATCCTACATGTATCAGCTTTTGGAAGTCGTCTATAGATCCACATCTCAAATGCTTCGGCATTCTTTTGGTAAAAACATGGACTGTACACTGTACAGCCGCTAAAATATTTAAATTTTAATAAATATTTTTATTACGTTCTGCAGGTATTTTAAATATGACAGCTGTTTCGGCTCGTAAGGCCATTATCGAACAGTCATATAATGAATGGCCTTACAAGCCGAAATAGCTGTAACATTTAAAATAACACTTAACCTGCAGAACTTAATATTAATTTTAATTTATTTTAAATTTCATTAAAAATAAACATGTAGCTCTACAAACTAAACACAAAAACCATAAATATATTTATAGCTTATTTTCAACGCCATTTAGGTACTTCGCTCGATATCTGTCGCAATTCACGACCAGGCACACCTAGCCGTCGGCGTCATTCGCGACTCACTTCGTACTGAACGAACTGTCATAAACGACAACTGAACTATGGTTCTGTATTTATATCCAAACGCTGGCATATTCGTATTTTCTACATTATTCTAGTGTTTAGGAGAAGGTCCTCGTCACTTCTCGATTTTTCCAGGCATTTCTAGACGTTTCCTGAAGGTTTGTATACAATTGTAGACCGTTCTAGATCCTGCGAGAGTGTGACATATTCCAGGGGTAATTTTTTTTAGCATCCCGTTACTAACTAACTAGCTAACTTACCATCACGCCGTTTCCCCGTGGGGGTAGGCAGAGAGGATAGAGCACCACACTCTTCTGTCCTGACATACAACATTCTCATCATCCACATTCATACACATATTCGTATGCAAGCTCGCCGGTTTTTGGGGCTTCTAACGGGACCATCTTCCAGTTTCTGGTCAATCTGGTCATGCGCGTCTTCCGCGGTCGCCTTCTCTTTCTGGCGCCATCAACACTTGCGTTATATATCTTGCCATTCTTTCCTCATTCATTCGCTCAATACGCCCAAACCATCCGAGCGACCCTTTTTTAATTCTGTTAATTACGCCAAGATCAACTTTACATTCGTTCCTAATATCTGCATTCTTTACTCTATCATAAATTGATTTGCCACAGATCTGAGGGATCTCATCTCCACTGCATTCAAACTACTTTCGTTCCTCTTCTGCCAGCTCCAGCTTTCGCTTCCATACATCAGTGATTGGGTACCCACCACTTCCCAGGACCGTTTTATGAGCTTATGCTGACATACCGGCCCTACTCATACGTCGCCTGGTTGACATTTTTTTCTCTAATAGCTTTCTCCGTGCTGGGCCTTGTAGGGTGGTCCAGCAGGGAGATGCAAAGCAAAGTCCAATCACTGTCCCCCTCTCGCAGAAACATAATCTTTATTAACATAGTTAGTACAATACACAGCATAAAAAGTATAAGATATAGAAAATTTTAGATACAGATTCAATTAGATAGATACATTAAAGAGATATAAGTCACAGTCATAAGTTTACAAGGGGAATATTTAAGAGAAGAAAGGATGCCAGCGGGAGGGGGACAGTGTAAGGGAAGGACTATTGACATAAAAGATGGAGTTCATTCCATAGACGCCACGAATTCACAGTCTCACGTACAATCATCCTCTAAGCAGCTCCCAGCGCGTCACCCACTCCCTCACGAAATCGTCGCTTCCATACATCAGTGTTGATACCAGAATTCCGTCATGTACCCGTTACAGTATCTTGTATTACGCACTTCTTGGACGTTTGGACTTTTTGTGCACCTGAACCTGATGAGGAATGATGCACGAGCACGTTTTACATCCATCATCGCCGCCCGTCCCGGTGGCGCGGCCGGACTGCGTCGGCGCGAGCTGCTTGGCCGCCGTGTCGCCAGCTTTAAGTAAACTGGAAGGCGTTAAATCGCTTGGATAACTCCGGACGCGCTCCGCCAGCGCTGAAAGTCAACCGCGTCAACACTTTTCCCTCGGAGACACATTTGCTTTGGCAGACTTTTAAATATATATTTCGATGAAAAATTATTCACACTACTCAAACATGATTTCAAAATTGTAACACATCCAATAATACCCCATCTGTGACGAACTGTCACACTGTAATAGGTTGTTCATCAATTAAAAAAGTAACCCATAAAAACCAAGTTTTTATTATACTCCTTTTCCCATTTCCTAGTTGAAACTTTTTTTCGCTTAACCTACGCGTTGGGCTTCGGTCGGGCGACACTACGAAAGGGAGTAATAAAAAATTTCCAAAAATCCAAAATTATACTATTTATTTATTTATTTATTTTATTTTTGGCGAAAATTAACAGCAAAACAACAATCTTAACAAGTATGAAATAATGGTTTTTAAAATTATGCCAATTACAAATTTTCCACTGAATATAGTAATTTACTTTAACTTTAACAGCGAGTGGAGAGGATGGAGGGTTATGTGGGACGGGAGTAGAAGGGAAGATATAATTTACGAATTAGTTTGGGTGCGGTAGTGTAGATATTGTTTGTTTTATAATCAGGTTTCGCGTCTACCAGACGCGTTGAAATAATTCCATACAACTTAATAAGTTGTATGAAAAAACCATTCTAAATTTGAAAAATCCAAAAATTTCTTAATTTTTTTTAACGAAAATTTAATAGATCTTCTTGATCGTCGCCACGAGTCTGCTTGCAAAGTTTCAGCTCAATTGGATCACGGGGAAGGGGTTTAAAATGGATCCAAAGTTTTTTCGTCAGACAAGAAGACAAGTAGACGCCACGAGTTAATATAAAGAAAGTAAAAATGAGATAAACTGTCTGTTACGAAAGCCGTAGGAACAAGTGTATTATTTTTAAAATATTTCGAGTATGTCCAAATTTTTCAGAACAGAACTGGATTGTTTGTCACGGGGACATCAATAATCAATTAATGTATATCATAGATGTCTCACAGAGCCTAAACTGTATTTTTAAGAGAGAGTAGGTATAGAAGTCTTTTCAATCACTTAAGCCAACCGTAAGATAGGTCGTAAGTCCTATGCACACCCAAAAAGACTTCTATACCTACTCTCCCTTAAAAATACAGTTTCGTCTCTGTAAGACATCTATAATATACATTCATTGATATTATTTTTAAATTAAATAACATTTTAAATTATGCACATTTTTTGTAACCGACCGGTTCGGGTTTGCTGACCCGGTGTTCAAGTCTCATCTCTGGCCGATTAATTTCAGTTTCGTAGTCGTGAATTCGATCGAAATTGTGGAGGTTACACGAAGTTACGGGAACAGACAGACAGATAGACGGACGAACAGACGAATAGACAACGAAATATGTGATCGTGGGAAAATGATCGTCATTAAATTTATTATAAATACAAATTGCGTGCGTTTAAAGTACAACTATGAAATAATCTCCAAGCAGAAGCATAAATTATGCAAGAAATCATTATACCGATATTAGAAAATAAATAAAGTTAATTTAGCTGTATTACAGAAGTCTCACACAGAAACGTGTATTTTTATAGGGTGGCCCAGGGCTTATGACTACTTACTGATCACTTCACATAAATGTAACGTTCACCAATTCACAACAACCAACGTCTATAAGATAAGAACAAATATATAAATATGTAGTTTCGTTTCTATGAGACGTCTTAAATTCATCGTATAAAATTATTATCTCTGAGGACAAAATTCAGTAATTGTATCAGAACATAAATATATAAATATTGATAATAGATATATCCAGGTATTCACATATTCATTTGATAGTTTTGCTTCTCGGTTGTTCCGGGCGTTTACCGAATATTGTAGATCACCCTAGATTGTTATAAGCCGTTCTCGATTCAATAATTACACGGACAGCATTTAAATAGATTAAAAAGACTAATTATTTATTGTAATAATTTTTTAAATACAAAACACTTCGATTTTATTATTTTTTCAATATGTAGATGGATTAAATACACAAACTATAGATTAAATTGAAAAAGATCTTTTAGTTCTTTGAAAATATTTCATAGAGAAAATTTTAACATGCATTTGTTTTTTCCTTGCTGTCAAAAATGCTTAGATAAGAATCATTACATGGACTGCTTCATCTATGCCATATCTCTAGGTAGACGCCAAGTTGATTAAATTAATTTATTGATTAATTGGATAGCGAGGGTTTTGAAGGTGTTAAGACTGAAATAACTTTGGTACTTGACACTTTACAGTTTTCAAGTGTTCGCGAAATTGTCTTATTACTTTGTATGTATAGCGTTGCTAAGCTTCAACGTTTAATATGCAAGGAAGTCTTACTTCCTCTTATTTGGCTGCACACCAAATCACGCTTGAAGTCGCTCGGTTAAAATTTCACATTTTTATTTATTTCAATATACGGTACAAAAAGTACATTTCACATAATAGTATATACAATAAATCAAAAGAGTAGAATTATAGTAAAGCAAAAAATACAGTAGAAATTGACAATATAGTATAGGCAGTTATTTAAAGGTTTTAATAGTAACATATTTTAGAAAAATGATGTGTAAAGTATACTCGTATAAGATTTAACAAATAGATCATCATCATCATTATTGGCACTACAACCCTTGGTGGGTCTTGGCCTCCTCAATAATTTTCCTCCAATCATCTCGGTCTAGTGCCAGCTCTCTCCAGTTTCGAAGGTCTAAAGCAGAGATATCTTTGAGGACGTTGTCACTCCATCTTAGTTTTGGCCTTCCTAAGCTCCTTCGCCCTGTTGGCCTTGAGTTTAACAGAACAAATAAATATAATGTCTTAATTATTGTCATAGATTATTAAGTGAATACATTTAAGTTTAACCGGGAAAATTTAAAGACGATTCTTTAGTCGGTTTTCTCGTTATTGAGGATCTCGATCTCCAGGTTGACTATTTCCCTTCATCAGCATCATCAGCTTTCTCTGCAGCCCGAAGTTCGGATAGGAGTTCCAATAGGATATCAAGTATTTATTTTGGTCGGTAGACCCTTTTCCACTTAAGAAAGACAATCGAATTAGTATGTGTAAGCCGTGCGTATGATGTACATTATTTCGTTGTGTTGGTATTTACGGGTATAAACAACAACAAAACGAAACAATGTGCCTCGTGCGCACGGCTTTCATATATTAATTTGATTGTCTATCTTAAATGAAAAGAGATCTACCAATGTTCCCTCTAATGTATGCAGGTGTGCGGCCGCACACTTGTGAATATTTGTGCGCACTAATGTTCCCAATCCCCGCACACAGAAACAAATATGTGGAACCACATTTTATTTTCGCCATAATGGACTAAACATTGATCAACATTTTATTAATGATTAACCTTTTGGATTATAATGGAATGAAGAGAAATAAGTATTGTGCAATTAACTTATATGTGATAACTTCCTAATTAGGTCTGTTCTTTTGTGCACAGCATCAACGCTCATAACGAAACATGATGATGGACCCTGCAATGGGATCCGAAACGTCGGCCAGAAAGGTCGTAAAAACACGGCGTAATACATCAGATAACACAAACCAGTTTTTTGTTAAAATTATGTATTGTAGACAGAAAATGGACAGAATCAGATTCTCTTATATCGAAACACATAATCAGCCTCATGGAATCCGTCCTTGAGAAAGATTTCCCAAAAGTTGGAAGGATAGCTGGAAACTCACCTCATAGGTGGCGCTATCCTCCGTCATGTCTAACAGACAACATAAGTCCATTAAAAGGAATTCGAAGAAGAAGAAGATGTATTGTAACAAGATGGTAAACCAACTGAATACTGACAACAATACGACCGAATATTCCACAACACAACACAATCTACGTACATTGGATGCACTATGGAATCATCAAAGAATTCACCTATAAATACAGAGCGTCATGCGATAGGAGTCGGTCATTCGTGTCGGCGATGTTACAAAACGCGATATTAGCGTACGTGATACTAGCGGCAATAAATAAAGGAATTCTCTACTGGGGCGAGAAGTCTTTCTACGTACAAACATTGAATGGAGCTTACATTAACGTGATAAAGCAATAGAAACAGGGTTAATTAGTGCGAATTAAGGAATAGTACAATAATAATTGTGTGAAATATTTTGGAGACGTTTAGTGACTATAAAATTAACAACCGTACTTCAATTTAATTCGTGTGCAGTAACTTTTTTTGGTAATAGTGTCACGGAACGTGGCTTTGGGAGATAAATCAAAACACTGGAAATTAATTATATTTAATTTATTACCAAAGAAAGTCACTGTTCTTTATTTTGTGGTCACTGAATGTCTCTAGAATATTTCACACATTAATTATTCCAATTTTCCTTAAATCGCACTAATTAAACACTGTTTTTATTACTTTAATCACATCCTAGTAGACTCCATTAAATGTTCTCATGTAGAAACTTCTCGCCCCGGTATCACTTTTTTCACTTTCGCTGTTATCACTGCTGGTCGCGCTATGCTCGCTCTGTTGGTAGTATCGCGTGTTGTTATATCACCGCTGAGATATCACACACTAATCGTTACGAAATGAATTGCCTAACCCCATGTTGCGTGATGCCTTTTATAGATAAATTCCTTCGAGAGATTTGTTCTAAAGTAATGTTTCAAGTGTATTGGAAACTTTAAGAGATTTGGTGGTGGTTTATTTTTTTTAAACTCCTGCTAAAGCCCGACTTGGAGCGGAGGTTGAGCCGATCTCCCAACGAGCGTCTTACCGCTGCAACAAGCGATCTCGCCCGATAATGTATTTCAGAATGTTGCGCTCTTCACGCACGGAGCGCCTGAGCAATGCGGCCCTCTAAAAATAAAGCATTTCGGCTCCTGCGGCAAACGTCTCCATTAACGAGGAGCGCAGAGGTCGTAAAACGCGGCCCGCTCCTCGGCGCACATCCTGCCGGCCCGCCCCCGCCGTAACAGGGCCCATGTGCGAGGACGTTTGGGGACCCCTGCCACGCCCTTTGAGTGCACTCCGCGGTAGTATCCAAAAGAGTTATTTTTAAACGCCATTCAACAATTCAAAAAATGTTTTGCACGTCTTAGAAACGTGTGTCATACCTCACTCTTCTAATTATCGTGCCCTATCCGTTCAACGGACGTTAGCGTCTTAGACAATAGCGCTACAGCAGACTGGCCAAACCACTGTCTAGGATTCAGAATATTTTGAGTATGTTAAAAAATTTCAAGAACACAATGCTGGATTTTATCCACAGGGAACATCATTAATCAAGATATATATTATAGATGTCTCTTAGAGACGAAGTTACTTTTTTTATATGGTAAATAATTATGAAAGTCTTTTTGGGTGTCCATAGAGCTAACGATCTATCGTATGGCTGGCTTAAGTATGGGTTATATGGCTAGCTTATGGCTGGCTTAAGTATAGGTTATATTAGCTTAGGTTACACGGCTGGCTAAATACCTAATCATAATAATTTCATTGTCTGTATGTCTGCAACGTCAGTAACTTGCTGGAATTACAATAACAACACCGATGAGGCGCGGGCGCCCGAGCGTGACACGCAATCAGCCCGCGGCTCAGGCAACACGCAAAGGTCGCCCTACCAAATTACACAGTATCGACATATTTATATTACTATAAATATGTCAAGACCATATCAAGTTTTACTTTTGCGACGAAAGAGTCAATTTAAAAAAATAAATGTTTTCCTGTTCATGAATTTTCATCTTTAAAATTCTGCATTTAATATGTCCCGTGGTTTTTAAGGCTAGTTTCTAGTTATTTTCGTTACTATATGCTTTTTTTTTACTATATATTTTTACTCAGATACCCGATGAATACATATGATCAATTTAAAAATAAAGTATGTATAAGTACTACTCTAATTTAATACTGTTGATTGATTTACCTTGATTTTTTTTACTCTGGTTCGGATTCTCTACAGGGAACAAGTGAACTCGAAATTCTCTAGATATGAAACAGATACCCCTTACCAGATTTGTGTAGGCGACTTCCGATGACGTCATTTACTGACCGATGTTCTGTTTCAGCAACAAAAAAAAAAAAAGTTTTTAGTACGATAAAATTAAATTTTACACTTTAAAGCTGCCGCGACAAAACCAACCGTTGATTCCGAAATGCCAAAACAATTTTCGGTTCGCGACAACTGTCATGCACAGAGAACTCCGCGCTCATAGACAGTTTTATAAAGCGCCCGACCAGAGACTACTATGGATTTTTGCCCGAACAATTACTAAGATACATAAAAACTTTTTCTCCACGTTTTTTGTTGGTGCTATATTTGTTGCTTGTTGGTACTATACAATTAGTAAGAAAGCTAGTCCACAATGCTTTACAGGAAGATTTCTGCGAATATTTTCTATTTTTTTTTTAAATAATACGTGATACGGCTTTATATTTTTATATCTTGCATGTAGGTACTGCTTATACTTGATATTGTTTTTATATAAATATTTTCATATTTCAAAAATTTTACATACAAAATTTTATAAATAAAAAAACTGTTAAAACATCAAAGTTATGGAGAGCGCCGTCGTCGAAGCCTGCATTTTTTTATAAAATATTTCAAACTTTATTGTCTGTAAAACTATACTTAATGTACAAAATAGAAAAATTCTAATTTCTGCGAGGATTTAATAATTTTATTTTAAATTTATTTTTTTCGGAAGGAATTTTTCGGAATTCCGTAGTGACACATGAAAATAAAAATGTTCTCACTATTATGATGCTATCTTAAAAATACAATGCAGAAAAATTCGAAAATACTATCACTCCATAGTGTATCAATAGCATAATAAGGACCCTTAGCGTAAAAAGAAGCAACACATCTTCACTCAGTACATAAAATAATCAGTCCTTGACTCCTCCGCGATAGGGCACTCTCCTGAAGGCTCTGTTATATGATGACTCCAGCAAAACTAATAGAATCAAATCTCAACATATGCATACGGATCTTATAAAATATCCATTAATTGCTTTACCTAAATAAGGGGTGAAATGTGTTTTCTCAGTATTTAGTGATAGACTAGCGGAAACAAACATTGATCAAATTTATGCTATTGTCACCGAACGAACTGTCAAATACAACAACTTTGCTCGCGCCGCAGCTCCGTAACATGTTTATACCTAAATATTAATATTTTCGTACTTTCTAAAGTATTCTCGTATTTAGAAGGAGGTGCTCGTTGCTTCTCGGTTGTACCAGGCATTTCTAGGCGTTTGCAGACGTTTCCCATTTCACCGTTCTCGATCCTTCGATAGTGATACGACTTATTGCAAGGAATTCGGACAATTTGTAAATTTTTTTAAGGCCCAGACCATGGTCAAAAAATTTGTCATTTTCTGAAATATGAATTTGTTAAGAATGATCTCACTATATGGTTTAAAGAAATTTGTAAAATTGACGGAGATACAGCGGTTTATGTGAAACCATTCGAAGCGCATGACCGCGCCGAGTGGCAGATGTACGGTTGCCGAACGGCTCTGCTACCTGGCCACTCTTTGTTGATGAGACTCTGAATGTTTCTCACTAACGGTGAGAAACAAAAAACAAAAACAAATAAAAAAAATAGTTTGTATGTTGAATTATCCATCAGCAAAATTTTGAACGTGTTTTTCTCGAAACTACGTTTTTCAGCCTGGTTGACAACATATTAAAAAACTTTAGATCCGATTTGCATCCGCCAGGTCTTAAACTGTTCGAAAATCCCAGGATTTTTTTATATTTATTCCCTTTCTTTTAACTCCTAGTGTATGCGGTTTGTTGTCTGCCAGAAAAACTTTGAGTCGATTTTTAACCCTTTTTCCGTGATCTAATCGAGCTGAAATTTTGCAGGCAAACTCGTGGCGATGATCAAAATAATTTAACTAATTTTTGTTTAAAAAAAATTAAAAATTATAGTATAATTTTGGATTTTTCGAAATTTAATGGGTTTTTTCAAATTGGAATCAAAACAAATGAGTAACGACCCCGACGCGTGCAGTAGGCATGAAACCTGATTCAATGAGAAAGGGAGTATATATAATAAAAATATATATAATAAACAATATAATAAAAACTTGGTTTTTATGAGTTAGTTTTTTTATTTTTTCTTCTATTCTTTTATGGACAATGAAATAAAATTCGCGATTCTTTTTAGATATCGAAATTTTCCTACGCGATGCTATAAACCTATTTGTCTAGTTTCTAAATATATTTCTATTATATTTTTCTGATGAACCGTATGGCTTAATCGCTGTCAACCGCCGAGCAGCAACTTCGTCGGAGTGTCCTCTTGAAAGCACGGTACACCGCAAACTATTCTTTTGATTCGAGTACAAAAATTTCTGTACAGTCTTTTATATATAAATATTGACTACGAGTCAATATTTATATAACACCGAATAAATATAAATATTGACTACGAGACTGGGAAGACTTCGGTGGCTGGGTCATATGGAGAGAATGTCAGAGCATCAAGCACCAAAGTCCCTGCTGAACTCAAAGCCAATAGGGCGAAGGAGCTTAGGAAGGCCGAAACTAAGATGGAGTGACAACGTCCTCAAAGATATCTCTGCCTTAGAGCTTCGAAACTGGAGAGAGCTGGCACTAGACCGAGATGAGTGGAGGAAAATTATTGAGGAGGCCAAGATCCACCAAGAGTTGTAGTGCCAAGAATGATGATGATGATTGACTACGAGTGTTAATAAAAAAATGCTTGAAAATAATTACGAAAAATACACCTTCGGACCGCGCGCGAACCATGGTGATGAAACAAATAAAAAAATAAAAATTAGTTGTGGAAAAAGAATGAAAATAGGCCATTTATATTTTCAGTCATGACTGCCGGATGTCGCACTGCCTGCCAGCTCAACACTGTCCACATTCGGCGGCTTCATGGCGCTCGTATTGGCATAAGCACAATACGTCACCGGAAATTAAAAATTTTCCCGATAAGCTGACACTTCCCGTCACGTGCCCAGTTTGAGATTGGAAGTAATCGGGGGTGGCTAAGGGTGGCTAGGGGTGGCTAAAGGTGGCGGACTTCAACGAACCGCATCGTTTAACTCACCCGAGAACTCGACCAGAAATAAGTAGGTGACATGAATGTAATGTAAATACGATCAACGCGTCAATGTATGTTGAGATTGTATATTAAAAATGAAATATTTAAGGTTTTGTACGATAGCTTGACACATTGTCACGAGTCGTGACCTTAGGGGATGAATGAAAACGCTGGAAATTAATTAGCGATTTTTTAAATCAATGATTAATTAATTAAGTGGACAAGGTAACTTAGGACTATTCTTAAATTCACAATATCTCGCAATTTATCACTCGACATGAACTTTTTATTATCGCTGGGTAACACTTTATTTTTCACTCGCTAGATCATTCCATTCAATTCTTGTTATTTTTGTTTTCTTTCGCTATTTATGTTTTGTAATATTTTTATAATTTGTGATCAATAAAAAATGAACAACCGGGACAATGGAGGAATATTTTGGATGGCGGCCGTTCGGCCCACAAAATTGCCAACCAGGCGGCGAATGAGGCGACCGATATAGGAGATTTTCTTTTGAGGAGTCTGCCCTCATTATATTAGTTACGAGAGGAGCAATATCTTTTATAGTAAGTGATTATATTGATTAATAACACCGTATAATATTATTATGAATTATTAATTATTATAACCTGATAAGACGGGCTAGTGTCTTTTGATACAATAATCGTGACAAAATAACTAAACGTATGTATAGTACAAAATATACATTTACATGTTAATTAAAATTAACACTAAATTAATGTACTATAATTAAATTACAATGTTTGATCAGAATCCACTATTAGCCGGTGGAAACGGAGTTCACATTCAATTACCACAGGCTTGATAAGCTCGCGGTTATAGATGGCGCACGAGGGCCAGTGTATCGGTGTTACCCAGTGGTGCGCGTCTCGGCTGTGGCGCCCTTGCTTGACGATCCATAGATGGCAGCAGGCCTCCTGACACATATAGCACTTGTATGGCACTGAGAATTTAGGCACTTTTTTGGTATCAAATATGGTAATCTAATGACATTTATGATGATAAGCGGGCAATTGTAGAATTTTGTTTGCAAAACATATAAAATACGTATTAAAAGTTGATTGACGCAGACCATTTACCATCATCGTTGCTGCAGTGCATAAATTTTATTTATTGCACCCAAAGGGTAAAAGGCTGATAATTTTTCCGTTAATGAAATCATGAATAATGAAGTGAAAAGGAAGGGCCCGAGTATTATTGTGCATAAAGATACAAGACAAGCAAAATCAGTGATTCCGAAACTTGTAATTCAACATTAAAGGCTGGCTAAACTGCACCCATTACAGGCACGTGGCTACCAATCAGATAACACCAGTTAATCTCCAGATAAACCACACCCGCTATATCCGCTTGTGACGCGATTTTCTATAGCGAGCGTCTCCCCCGCACGCTTCCGAGCGCTGTGATTGGTCGGGTATTTATCCGTTTATCGGAGCCACGCGCCTTAAGGGTAATCTGATATTTGACATTTTGTCATAGGGTGGTTTCAAACCTTCTTGCAATATTATTTTAGATGTCATTTTAATTAAAGGGTTACGCCACCTTGAGGTATCAAATTTTTTTTTGATACCTACACGAATACCTTCATGATAAAATTCAAATATATTTTTTTATATAATTATTGCATATAGGCACCTACATTTTTTTTATTATAATTATTGTTTACGGCATAGGTTGTTTAATATTGTTTATAAAAGAAATGTATATTTCAAATTTCATAATTGCGGAGCCTTGTGCTATCCTGGTGGAGATAATCATGTCGCCAGGGTTTGAGTGAAATAAAAAATAAACTATTTTCTAGTCAATTTATGTAATTTCTATGATGTTGCATATCGAAAATATTTTTTTTGATATGTTTGAAAATAATTTCCATTTTTTTTTGTAAAAAATTTTACCATGACACAGCATTTTTTGATCAAAAATACTGTGTCATGGTAACATCATAAAAACATTCACCTAACACGCCTACAGATTGCCATAACGTATTTTTTTAATATTTAGATTCAGTGATGATTGAAAATTAAGTATTCTTATTAGCAAAAAAAATATTTTTGAAAATTTCATGGTAGTGTTACCCCTAAGTTATTATTATGTTTATTTTAAAAACCAACAGTAAACCTTCAATATTCAGTAATAAAAAGTCAAACCTTTTTAAGACTTTTAATAATTTTAAAAAATATTCAAAAATATTAAAAAAATTGCTATCTTAGAATATTTTGAGTATTAAAATATTCTGAATATGTATAAACCGGTCTAAAAGTAGTTGAAAAACTGAAAAAATTTTCAGACGTATTCTAGTGAAATATTAATAATTCGGAAGAATCTCATATACACAAATAAAGAATGTTGTTTTAATAACCCTTACCAATATATATCTATATATATATCTCGTTATCAATAGCGATATCTGTCTTGGATTATGGGAACTAAAAAGCTTTCGACTGCAGGTGGCGGTAGTAAAAATACAACACACAAATTAAACAAAGCGTGTAAGTTAGACATATATACAAATTTGATAGATGTGGTAGTTTATCATGGATACCTCCCTACTTTACCGTATAAAAATATATCTTCGTCTCTATGAGACATCTATAATATGTCTTACTATCTTTGAACTATTAATATTAGGACATTGTTGCTTAAACATTTTCAACTGATAATTTAGGCCAAAATCCATCTTTCAAGTATTGTGGACCAGCTCTGTTACATCCCATATATACAGGGTTATTTGTAAAACATTAATAACCTTTTCCAACGTTTTACAAAAAATAAGTCAGAAATATTGAGAAAAAAATGCAAACTTTGATGTCGCATATCTCCTTAACTATTGATATTAGGTCATGATAGCTTGAACATTGTCGACTCATAATCAAGACGGCAATATAGTCCTGCGAGGTTATTAATGTTTTCCAAATAACCCTGTATAATACTTAGAACTTTAATTTGTATTAATACATTTTGATGATATTAAGAAGGTCAGTGGATGGCAAAGAGGGAGACGTGTGTCCAGTATTGGATGCAAATTGGGTAAAGAAGATGAATAATATATATCTGCATTGTTATAAATACGTTTTAAATAGGTATTATTAAATAAAAGAGTAGTGATTCGGCGGTCACCCGGTGAGAGTGCATATTGCATCTGTTATGCAAATGAGTGCAGCGGCTAGATGGCGCTGTCGCGACTCGCATAATAATGTGTAATTAAGATTGATTGTTTCATATTAAACTTGCCTGTAATCTTGGTGATTATTTTTCTCCCCTGTATAGAATAACAGGGTCACTTATATCCATAAAATATTCATGAATATTTTTAATAAGTATTTATTACTTCGTGTATTAAAATTTATCATTTTACAAAATCTTAAATTCAGAAAGAATATATGTGCGAGTATATTTTATTGCACTTTCGGAACATTAATTTGTAATTCGAAAAAAAATTAGAAAATGTTTGCACGTTTTAAAATTCTTCAAACTTAAAAAAATTAAAATAATTTACTTCATTGTGTCTATTACGACGAAAGTTTTTTATTTTATTTTTTAGGATTTCCGTAGTAAATAAAGGATGTCTAAATATGCTGGAAAAGATTATTTATTTAACAAATTTTCAATAATCAATTAGAAAAGACATACAGAAAAATCAAATAAAACAAAAAAATTGTCTTTTCTAATTGATTAATAATAATTTGTTTAATAATTTACAGAACTTTGTTCTGAAATTACAACTTCACAATGATAATGTATTTTCTTTATTAGATTATTTATTTATTCTTTATGTAGACAATTTTGGCTAGACTGTGCCTATCTTATTAGAAGAATCTGTGTTGAGACAGGAATAATTTACAGTTAATTGTACAATTTAGCAATTTATTCAATAAGTCGTAACGTTTTCAGAAAAATTGATAAGGCGACATGAGGGATTAGATATGTGGATCTAAAAAAGAACACTGAAAATAAACTGGATGGACAGAGTGACGAATGAATGTTAATGTTTAGATAAATAAAGAAAAAAATGATATATTGGATATTTTATGAAACATCCAGAGAAGAACGAGATATTGCACCTCATAAGAAGGTAAACAAGTAAACATCATGATTTGGGGGCCACATGAGCTTAAGTACTCACTTATGATAGAGAAAGTACAAAAAAAGTTTCTAAGATTTCTCTACATGAGAGAGTACGGGCATTATCCTTGGCTCTACCCAACCGAGTTCCTCCAGGGTATGCATGGCCACAATAGTTTAGAGACTAGAAGGAATGTGTACCTGATTATATTTTTTGTTTTTTTTTTCGATTGTCATTTTTATTGATTGTTGCGCGGTATGATCGATAATACTGAAAGTATGCGGAGCATTGGTTTGTATGTTCCCGATAATTACCTAAGACAGCGTCAGCATAGATTGTTTCACATTCCGATATACAGGACCAACCTGCCAATGGTTATGCCTGTTGGAAGAGCTACTGCTATGCTCAGCAATATTACTCTGGATATTGATCTGCCCCATGTGTCTGAGAGGGTATTCCGAAGCAGTATTCTCCTACACCTTTGATGTGAATGATTTTATATATGTTTAATGTTTTCTTTTGTTTATATATTTCAAACTTATTTATAACATTTACGAATTAAATTTGTGTTCGTAATGTAAATGTTATATAAAAAATAAATAAATTGAATTGAAAAATCATGGCTGAAAAACCTGAGACAGTGGTTTGGCCAGTCGACTGAAGAACCATTCCGGGCTGCAGTAAGTAAAGTGAAAAAAGCCAACATGATAGCCAACGTCTGTTGAATTGACAGGGCACAAGAAGAGATACGAATGAGTATTTTTTACATGTGCTTAGAAAAAAAAAAGTTTTTTAAATGTAGCAATTTTGAGTTTGTCCATATTTTAATCCAGGATTTTATATTTTTATGCAATTTATCACCGGATTGCATTGGTTTTAATATTGTAGCATAAGTTTGCGTCATACATTTGTTTTAGTCTATTTGTTTGTGTAGCAATTGACATTTAGGTCATTTGAAAGCGAATATGTATGTGTTTGTATATGGATTTTAGCGTATTATTAACGCCAGTCGTGCTTTGGGCTTGTTACTAGAATTCCTGGAAAATTCAAAAGTTCTATCTCTATTTAGATGGATATACTAAGCCTCGCTCCTTGTCGCACTAAAAAAGACCCAGGATCGCGAAGAATGGAAGCAATTAACTCAATGTGATTTTTTTTTAAATAGAGATGCGAACACGGATTACGTGTCACATCAATATTCTTACTATTTTCAAACTAAGCTCAGCGCTTGTGCTTTGATATGTATATATATAAATAGGACTAACTTGCTGGTTTGGAGCGAGGTTCGAACCCGTGAACTTTGGATCACGAGGGGAGAATCCTAACCACAAGATCAACAAGCTACTCAAATTAATAAAACTTAAAACAATATTTTATCTCACTAAAGCGATCAACTTTGGTGAGATAAAATTTTTAATTTAAAACAAAAATATGAATTTATTTACAATATATTTATTTAAGCTTACACATTGAGTACAGAAATTTATACTTTGACATTTAATTTTCTTATTTTTCAATCATTTACATTATTGTTTTTTGTGTTATGTGGGACTAGATTTTACAAAATGTAAAGAAAATAAATAGAAAATAAAAAAACAAAAAAATGTAAAAGATATTCACTGTCTCTTTAACTAGACCGAGATCTATAGAAAAGGAGTCGGGTTCATCCACTGTGTCCAACTATGGAATCTTAACTAAGTTCTATTAATCAACAAAATTAAAAATGATTAAATTAACAAAATGAAAAAAAAATTAATTTACAAAAATATAAATTACAATAACACAATAACTTTTAGAAAAAAATATTTTCGATTACCAATGAATACAAAATGAATCTGGAATAAAAATATGAGGATTTTCGGTAGTGAATATTTTTCAATGTATTACAGAACAACAAATAAGAACTTCTGCATGTATATATTTTCAAAAAACAAAAAAAAAGAATAAAATGTAATTTATTTTCATTACTAGCTGCAACCCGTCAAAAATGACGGAACATTGGTTCGCGTCTTTGCTAAGCCATAGTATATATTTATAGCATATTTTTGGCGCCCTACGGAGAGGTGGCCGTAGCAACATGCGATGAACGGCCGGTTCGGGTTTAGTGGCCCAGGGTTCAAGCCCCACCTCCGGCCGTTTAATTTCGTTTTTAAGCCGTGAATTAGAACGAAATTATTGACATTACACGATGTTACGGGGATAAATAGACAGACAGACAGACGGACGGACGGACAGGTAACAAAATTATTATGTTTG
>JADDOH010008077.1:0-78729 GCA_016648135.1 Agrypnia vestita | reverse complement strand
ATCGGCCCGTGTGCTCGACGCCGCACTTAATTATTCATCTCTATTTATTTATTTAATTGATGATTCATTAAATAATTAGGTATTTATTTGTCTATTCATATGCCGCGTCCCAGTTATATATAGTCAGGCGGCGTTTCGATAGCATCATCATCGGCCCGTGTGCTCGACGCCGAACTTAATTATTCATCTCTATTTATTTATTTAATTGATGATTCATTAAATAATTAGGTATTTATTTGTCTATTCATATGCCGCGTCCCAGTTATATATAGTCAGGCGGCGTTTCGATAGCATCATCATCGGCCCGTGTGCTCGACGCCGAACTTAACTATTAATTTCTATTTATTGATTTAATTGATGATCCATTAATTAATTAGGTATTTATTTGTCTATTCATATGCCGCGTCCCAGTTATATATAGTCAGGCGGCGTTTCGATAGCATCATCATCATCACCATCATCAGCAGTGTCCCAGTCATATATAGTCAGGAGGCGTTTCGATAGCTTCATCATCATCATCATCATCATTAGCGGTATTTCGGCTATATATCGTCAGGAGGCGTTTCGATAGTATCATAAACATCATCATCATCAGCAGTGTCCCAGTTATATATCGTCAGGAGACGTTTCAATAGTATCATCATCATCATCTTCATTAGCGGTGTTCCAGTCACATATAGTCAGGAGGCGTTCTGATAGTATCATCATCATCACTAGCGGTGTTCCAGATATATATCGTCGGGAGGCGTTGCGATAGTATCATCATCATCATCGTCATCACTAGCGGTGGTTCAGCTGTATATCGTCAGGAGACGTTTCAATAGTATCATCATCATCATCTTCATTAGCGGTGTTCCAGTCACATATCGTCAGGAGGTGTTTCAATAGTATTATCATCATCATCTTCATTAGCGGTGTTCCAGTCATATATAGTCAGGAGGCGTTCCGATAGTATCATCACCATCATTAGCAGTGTCCCAGTTATATATTGTCAGGAGACGTTTCAATAGTATCATCATCATCATCTTCATTAGCGGTGTTCCAGTCACATATAGTCAGGAGGCGTTCTGATAGTATCATCATCATCATTAGCGGTGTTTCAGATATATATCGTCGGGAGGCGTTGCGATAGTATCATCATCATCATCGTCATCACTAGCGGTGGTTCAGCTTTATATCGTCAGGAGGCGTTTCGATAGTATCATCAACATCATCATCATTAGCAGTGTCCCAGTTATATATTGTCAGGAGACGTTTCGGTAGTATCATCAACATCATCATCATAGCAGTGTCCCAGTTATATATCGTCAGGAGGTGTTTCAATAGTATCATCATCATCATCATCATTAGCAGTGTCCCAGTTATATATAGTCAGGGGGCGTTTCGATAGCATCATCATCATCATCATCATCATTAGCGGTGTTTCAGCTATATATCGTCAGGAGTCGTTACGATAGTATCATCATCATCATTAGCGGTGTTTCGGCTATATATAGTCAGGAGACGTTACGATAGTATCATCATCATCATCATCATCACTAGCGGTGGTTCAGCTATATATCATCAGGTGACGTTTCGATAGTGACAACATCATCTTCATCAGTGATGGCAGGGTTCCAGTTACACATCAGTCGGAGATAATTAGGCAGATCCCATCATCATCGATGGCAGGATTCTAGCTGTACACCATTTGGAGAAAATACACCGACATCCCTGGCCAGGGGCTAGGCATATCCCTACTGTCCAGATCCACCTTTCCATCTACTAATACGAGGGGTCATGGCCTCGTGAAACCACATGGCAACCAACCATTACAAGTATTTATTTATGTATTGTATATGTAAGTATATGTATGTATATTATATTTTATTAGTATGTATCTATTCGTACGTAGTGTATGAGGGGGCTCTTCACGGGTGGCACAACACCCGTGCGGATGTCTTCCCTCGTCTGGAATGGATTGAACGTATTGATGCATATCAGATTATAATAAGTACTACCTGGGAGGGTGGTTGCAGTCACTGTAGTGTCGCGAATGGCCAATGGGCTGCAGTTGCTCACAGGCGAGGGTTGGGGAGCCTAGGAAACTCCCCCTCCCCACTCGCATATTTTTGACTTGACAGGTGGCCCGGGACCATCTTTACAGTAGCTTCAGTATATATACCGTAGTTTAACTTAGTTTAACCTGGAGGAGTTGGAATTCGGGGGGCAAACTGGCTCTGAGCCCGGACGCCAGACACTGACGCGAGGGATGGTGCGGTACTTTGCACAGAAGAGGCCCAACATGAAAAGGCGCATCCAGGCTCAGGTCAACGTATCCGGAACTCGTGTCGGGAGAAGGAAGATGGGATCAGTCACCGATGAGCCTTTGGGTATGGAGGGGCCGAATTTAAAGCAACCACATTTTCCGCGTACACATACATTTACACATACCTTCTACAAACCCCTTATCCATTAGAACCCAACGTACCACTAGAATGAGACATAGGGCCAGATACAGGTGACGGAACTTAGGCCGGCTAGTAAATAAACGTAACAATGTAATTGATATAAAGATAATGCAGAGTAAATATAAAAGATCGTAAGGAATAAGCACAGCGAGATAACGGCGAGAGATAAAATTATTAATCAGCGAGGGCGTCGAAGACGGAATCATCCATAGGAGCGGCTACGAAGGACTCGAGGGCTTTCAGGGGATCTATGTACTCTATATGTGCATGCGCATGTGATAACGGCACGTCACTAACCTTTCCAGTGGATGGCGGTCGATCCCATACAGGTAGGACAATGGGGGATCGAGCGGAGAGGGCGTGGAAGCAGAGGATCGCGCACTCTGGAAGCGCAGCTACACCAGATGCAGTGGTTTCAGTCCGTAGGAATGATAGGTAAATAATATAGGGCCACGGAACATAGTATGTTTAGCAATTGCACCGTAGGGCTTAATTGACGTGCTAGGTAGTATTGTTTGCGTTTTCCATGAACATTCACGAACTACATACCCCAGTATTTAATTTAAGTAAAGCTTGCGTTAGGGTTACCACTAAACCAATTCATCCCCTATAGTTTGAAACAAAAAATTACACAACGTGAACTGGGGAGGTCTTGAATAAAGCGAGGGTGTTTGGAAATACTACGTTAAAAACCGTAGAGCCTTCATCCGACGTAGATAGATAGCTTGTTTGCCTCTAACAAGGCGTAAACTCAGTTAGGAGTAGGATCGAGCTGAAGGGCGAAGAAGAGGACCCATCACAACCTTGCATCTTAAAAATAATTATTTGTGTCGATAATTCCATCAAAACAATTCCTCGTATCCCATTTTGTCCGCTGCAACACCTCGCAAAGAGGGTAAAGAGGTATCGTTTTAGAATTATTAGCAAACATGGCCGCTCGTTGACTGAAATGACGTGCGTAACCTTAATCATTCTCTATAGTTCATTTTTGTTGTAAACAACATAAAATCAAAAAGGCGATACACAAACAGCTCTGAGTGCAGAAGAAATAGTACTCTGCTCTATCATCTCAATGTTCATGAAGAAAAAATTCCAGTGAGTAAATTTATATTTTTATCCGTATTATCGTTAGGTTAGGTTTGGTTAGGTTAGATTATGCTAGATTAGTTGAGGTTAACGTATATTATAGATATCTCACAGAGACGAAACTGTATTTCTTATGGGAAAGTAGGTATAGAAGTCATTTGGGTGTACATTGGTGACTTCTATACTTACTTTCCCATAAGAAATACAGTTTCGTCTCTGTGAGATATCTATAATATACGTTAATTGATTAATAATGTCTCGTAATAATGTTGACATAAATCCAGCACTGTTCTGAAAGATTTGATTAAACTCAAAATATTCTGAATAGTTGAGGTTAATTGAGGAGTCAATAATTATTTAAAAAAACTTATTTATAACTTGTAAGCTCCGGAAGCTTATCCATGGTTGAAAAAGGATCGGCGTCCGGCTTTCAATCTCTAATACTTTTGCAAGGTCCAATTCAACCATCGCGCTCGAATGATTACTTTCTCCTTCGTGTCGCTGGAAAACCTCCGCGGATAATCAAGTGCATTCTATTCAAGATGCCCTAGTAGGTACTTGGTATTACGCCTCATCAGATGATAACCCGGTGGATTTCTCTTTATTTCAACCTGCGGACAAAATGAGAGGTAGCACGCGCGTCACTGGTAACGTTGGCGGAGTGGAAAATATTGAATGCATTTCACAGAGCGCGGATAGTTCGTGCCCGCAGGGTGCGTTTATACCAGATCGGCGGTTGGTATCACTTTAGTTCCATTAAACCACTATTCCAATTAAAAGCAAATATGAAACAACCCCGGAAGATAAATTAACGTTGGTGTAAATCAATATAAAATTATAATCTTTCGTATTTAATATCAAATATTGCTTCAGGCTAAAAACGCGACCCAATAAGTAATAAAAATACCGTTCAAATTATTATATCCAGCGAAACCTTTTTATCAAGTAACTACCCTTGATTCTTTTTTCAGGGTGGAATTAAATGCGATCTCGATACGAAATATATTAATGTTTTATTATGTTACACGGAGGGGCAGAGATTGGAATTTTGTGTTTTTTACTCGAGATTTTAGTATATTGTATCAAAAGAAAAATAAATTCTTATAACAGTCTAAATAAGGGAGAGTGGGACAAGGCGGACGATTTTTGGAAATGTAAAAAATCATATGTCTAAAATGGAATTTACTTTTAATAATTTTATGTTTGTCAGACAAAACCATATATCGTAATAAATTATTGTTAGAGACAATGTACTCAAATATATGTCTGCTTTGGGGATTCAGAACTGGAGAGAGCTAGCATAAGACCGAGATGAGTGGGGGTAGATTCTTGAGAAGGCCAAGATCTACCAGGGTTTGAAGAGTCAACAGTGAATCATTTCGAGAGAAAAACATCTACAATTTTTTTTTAACAAAAGCCAGAAGTGTAGCTCCTTGTCAGTTGTTTAAACTGGCGCGGCACTCATATGATTTTTTAAATTATTTTAGTTTTTTAATTTAAAGACTATCGACAGGTCAGAATGACCCTGATGGATTGTCATTTAGGACAAGGGATTAGTACAGTTACATTTTACAATAAAACATTAATACATTATACAATATAAGTATAGTACAATAAGCGATTACAAGATGAACGAAGTTCACATTCTTTGCACGATATAATAGGCGTGTGGGCTCCCAGGTCAACTAAGTCAAATATGATGATGATGAGTTGAGTAATCAAGTAATGCCAAGATAAATCTGTACGAGGCAAGCGATTGAGGGATTTGTGACCACAAAGGCGATGGAAAGGATTGCAAGGTGCTCTATTGCACCTGCGGTCTTAAACTACCGAATCTCACGGGGTGGCTAAATAATACATGGTTATGTAAAAATGGTTCATTAAATGACTCGTTATGCATTTTATTGGAGCAGTCACATTTGACGATTCCTTTCGACAATGTGGTGGATTATGACGATATTTGGTGATATCATAGTGTCATTATCATGTCTTACGAACAATCTACATGAATCTAGAATCAACTGGACTATTCTTAAAGAAACCATAACCACTAGAAAGGTAGAGAAGACGGTTGAACATTTGCGAACCAATATTAAATTATTAATTATGCGCGCGCGCAGCAGAGTTGTTGTTATGACATTACAGCGATAAAGCAAAACGGCGAATCAATGAGGCTAGCTATTTAGCTAGCCTCATTGTACTTAAAAGCTAAAATAATTATGAGAGTAAAAAACATGCATTTGGAAAGTAAGTGCGGCCATAAAAGTGTGAATATTCTGGAAAAACGAATATAAAAAATTAACATGTGAAATCTTGTAAATTAATCAATGGATCTCCAATTAAATTCGCGTCCAGTGAATTAATTAATCGATAATTTATTTCAAATACTTCATTTTTCTCCCATAGCCACGATCTAGTGACAATATTATATACACGACTGAAACTTATGTAAATACAATTCGTACATAAGTATACGTATGTATCAGTAATATTCTTTAACTCAGATGAAAACATTTTTACCTACTTTTCTTAGTATCTGTTAAAAATTACAATTTCAAACAACTTAATTTATAAGCAACTAAATTTTTAATTTTACTAGAAGTATACCTGTACTTTATATTTTATTTAGCTTTTTAAGATAAACGGCCATACAGCCTTTAAAAGTGAACATTACTAATAAATAAACAAATAAAAAAATTAATGTAAGTAAATTGAACCAAATAATAAAAACTATTTTTATAAAATCTTAACACGTTATTTTTAATGTTAAAAAAATTAACACGAACAAAAAAGGAAGTTAGTTAAAAAATATATAAAATAATATAACTGCGCAAAGGTGTAGTGCGTAGAAAAATTCAATAAGTATACAAAAAGTTTTGTAATAAGAAAAAAAAGTATGTTGGAAAAGTAAAATCGCAGAAATTGAATCCCGATATTCACTTTACTACAGATTGAACCTTGATAACATTTAAAAACTAAATGTAGAAAAAAGAAAAATCTTAACACAAAAAATTTCTCCAAAAAGCTAAGAATCAAGTAAAAAATATAAATTAAAAATACAAATTAAATCGTAGGAAGAAAACTTTAAATCAATGAAAATTAATTTGTAATCATCTTAAAATACATCTGATAGAAAAGCATATTTATTACCACGCTTGTATATTTATTAATTATGTATTTTGTATTACCGGCGAATTAAATATGTATTTTGTATTTCCAGGCTGGCAATGAAAAATTATATTTGCCTGGCAGACCTAGCTGGAACATTATGCATTATTAATGAATTCTAATTAAGAAATAATAATGCATACGGGTATTTATTATACCAGCAGAAAATCAAATTATTGTCAGGGGATCGTGACAACTTAAACACTAGAAATTAATAAAAATTATATAAAATATCAGTGGACACAAATATCCTCGAAATAGTGTTCTTTTTACACCAATTTCGTAATTTGCACTCGAAAATGCGTAGGTAGGTACTTTTTTATTTCGCATTACTGTTGTTTTCGCTGATTTATGGTCACGTGGGTTCACAATTCGCTACCTGTCATCTCTTATATATATAATAGATTATATCGTTTCGCGGTAAATTCGAGAATATTTGACTGACTTCTCCACATTTCTAGTAATTTCCAATTTATTGTGTAACGTGTACAATCCTCGATTTCGTCTATTTTTATTCCTGATATTATAATAACTATCTTTTCTCGATATTTTTTGCTTACTATTTTGTTTAATACTTTGTTATAAAAATTGTAAGTGTAATTGTAATTGTTCATAAATAATATGATGTGATTTATTCATCCAATAACCACGAGCGTCAGCCCTTTTATGGAGAGTAATACGATTTATTGTATGAATGGTCTTAGTATTTCAATAAATTTTGTACAGTGATATGTATTAATAATAAATAAATTTAAAAATATATATATATTATATTGTAAGTATCTACATGAAATTATTTCAAAGCAGTTGGTTAAATATATAAACTCAGATGGGGATATAAAAAAGCTATTTATAAATATATTTTAATAAATAACCAATATAAATTTGCTATAAAAATGAAAAATAAAATAAAAATGTAGTTATAAAAGGCACCGGTCTACATTATGTCCCACGCCTCCACACTTTCCCCTCAATGTATAATATTATTTCTTATAATGCTATCGATATAAAGTAACAAAAGCCCTTTGGCTTAAAACATGTAAGTCGTGTAAGCAGTCAGCCAGCTGTGTTTTCTTTGTGTTGAGAAATATAAAAGCATATTTTTTGTTGTTTCCTTCCTTCGCCAAATTCTTGCACTCTTTGGTAAAAATATCAACCGATCGAACTTCTGTTTGGAGAGCTCTGATGTTCTGTGGGCGACGCGCTCCCAGGAAACTTCCTCCACAAAATGTATAAATGTATCTTGAGGGCTTTTAGAATCGTGCATTGCTAACTTTGTTAAATGTATACTGTACTAGCGGAGCGCACTAGGCACAGCCAGGCAGTAGGTAGGCTGCATGACGGATTTCTATTGAGGCAGGCATTTTCCGTATGAAAATTTACGTTCGAGGAAATAACGTTGATTTTTATTTTTATTTCCATTTTATTGACTAATAATTTAATAACTTACGTTTCGTGATTTGAAGTCGAATTGTATTGTCGCGGGATCGTGACTGCGGGAGGCAAATGAAACACTGGAAATTAAATATCGATTTATTAATAATTTTAATAAACAACACGAATTCGGAGCACTGTTCTTAGTTGCATTTGACAAAATCTTCAAAAAGTATCTAAAAATCCTTGTTCTCTGGTTTGTATCACCTCGATCACTATAGATCACTTCTCACACGTCAAAAGGTACTTTCCTTACTTGTTACTACTGTTATTACTGCCGCTGGAACACACGCGCGCCAGCAACACCGAGCCACCGCACGTTTCGCTTCGAAAGTAATATTCAATTTAAGTATAAAAGGTGAGTAAAAAATGTAAATATTATTTTATTTTCTAAATCTTAAATAAGCGTAGATACATATATTATTTAAAAAATTCTTTTCGTTTTCAAAATTAATACGATTTAAAAATCATTATTAAATGAAATGAAAACATTGACTTTATGCTTTTTTTAAATAAAATACTCTTTAATATAAAATTATTAAAGAGTATTTTATTATACTTCAATATAAAATTTGGTTTTAAGTATTTCAGTTTATTGAAAATTTAAACTAATAAGTGAATCCATTACTATATCGCATGTCATTGGTAAAAATCATTAACCAAAATATATAATTCTCTACGTTTCAATGTCCGTAACCAACGTTACCAGACGGCTCATATAATAATGCGATATAATATAATAATGAGGAATAAGAAGAAAAAAGCATAATTCTCTTTTCAATAATGTTTATCACGACATTATCAAAACACTACTCTAGATAGCGCTGTACTCCCAGCCTTAATTAACCAGCCTCCCAGCTCAGGAACAATAAAAGTACATTTCATAAAAGTATTTTTTTATGGGTTATGGATAGTTTAAAATAAAGTAATATATAAGCAGGCATAATTGTGGTTAAATGGTTTCAAAATTAATTTTAATCAATATGACAAACTATTGTCTATATCAGACTCCAAATCCTCATCTTAATTTATATAAAATTGATTAAAATCTGTTTATATAAAAAAAATATGTAAAGGGCGCTAAAATAATACAGTCTTTGAAATAGTATCCCGCAATTCATAAAGTTTTACCTTTTATATTTATATAAAGGTCAGTGGTCAAAACATTTTGAATATTTTGAATGCGGTTATTTATAATTGAAACAATAATTGACCAACAAATAATTCGATCTGTAATACACCCACACAAACAGAAATAGCTTGAAATTATACTTGTTTCACTGAATAACAAAACTTTATTGAAATATAAAGTGATAATCCAAAATATTTAATTCATACATTTGTAACATGATGATACATATTCTACGAGTATAATGAAAAATAAGAGTCGTGTTTTATTGGCCTGGCGGTAAGAGACTTGCGTGGTAATCAAATCGTCTTAGGTTCAAGACTCAGGCCCGAATTCATTTTGATTTAAAGATTAAGGTACGCCCTAAAAACGCAATTTTCAGTAAACAATAACACTTTTAAGGCGTAATTTAACCGTTAAATTATCTTAGTATTGACTCTGAATTCGGATTTCATTGCGGAAAACCAGTCGTTAATTTTAATTAAAGAACTTTGTATCAACCCCTTAACTAGTAACTCTACGTCTATCGGTTTCGATACCACTGTATATTCATCAGGACGGACGCAAACTAACTATCCATTACTTATTTTTGCAAACCTCATAAAACACCTGTCATCTTACTTTTATTAAGAGAAAAATAAATCCGTGAGAATTAATGTGCCTAGACACTGTAATCACAGCAATATTTAACTTTTTTAATGGCCGATCAGTCTCAAATAATTTACATTATTTAACTTATGGCATTGTATAGCAATTTTGGACTAGCTACATGCCATTATTCACATATACTTAAAAAATCCTAAATCAATTTTTCAATACACAACATAAACTGAATTCCATAAATAAATTTAATTAATTAATTCGCTCAGAATACTAAATTGATACCACTTTATTATATAAGAAATCTAAGATTTATATAAGAAATCTACATGTTTCGAGAATAATATACTGTTCCCCAGAATGATTCGTATACATACGTTGAAAAATATAGATTACCATTGGGAGAAGAGGGAGGGGGTGGAAAAGTTAATAAGGGAATTAAATGGTCATAAAGAGGGAGAAAATGTTTTTTTATGCTAACGGAATACGTGGCGCATCAATATTCTTACTATTTAAAAACTAAGCTAAAGATCTGTAAAAATAGAGCTATCTTACTGGCATCCTGGATAGGGCTTGATCCCGATCGATGTTATTTTATTATTATTTCTAAACTACCACTTAGTTATTTTATTTGTTAACAGTAATCATACGAAGACAAAAATGTTATTGTTCCTGAAAATTTGTGTCATGCGATTTCAACTCCTAATTATTTTTCTATTAGCTTATTTTACATATTCTTCCGATAGATTTCTCACAATTCTCATACATCAATTTTGGGTTATAAAAGCAAAGGCAGCAATATCCAAAAAAAATTTAAAAAGTTTTTAATGCAGTCATCGAGTCTTACTAAATTAAAATGTGATAAATTCAAGTTTTATCTATTTATCCCTTCTAAAAATATGTTTCCTATAAATTAACCATATAATTCCTATAAAATCTCGATTTCGGTACATTATAAATTATCTTCCGAATTTTTAACATATACTTACACAAGAATACGCCTCAAAATTATATTCAATTTTTTGTTGAATAATTTATTTTAATTAGTGATCATCTCTATGGGGACAAAATCCATTTGTTATGTTCCTATCACATACTAATAAATACTAAGAAGATATACCTGCACACTCTTCTATCTTGGCGCATCACCACATCCACCTTCATATGAGCAACATATATTCTAATGAACGCTCTTTGAATTTTGAAGCTTTTAACAGGACTATCCTCCAATATTTTGTTTATCTCATCACGGCAGTTACTTTGTGTTTTTCCGTTTCTATCTGTATCTGATGCTTTCAATACTCGCCTCATATATTTTCTTTAAAATTCTCTCCACGCTAATAAGTAATTAAGTTTACAATATTTTTATATGTATGTTTTGAGAACACAATTACCGGATTTGTCCACTGCGGGATTACTATATAATTATTAAATTAAAATTCGATAATGTGTGAATGTTCCAAAGATGAAATTGGCAAACTTTGCATTGTGTAGAGTGATCACTTAAGCCAGTTCATACAGGTTGTAAGCCCTGGACCATCGTATAAGAGACCTCTATATACGTTTCTCATATAACTAGCTTCGTCTCTGTTTGACTTCTATAATTCATCTCAATTGAATGAAAGTTGTTTGATTCTTTGAAAAAAAGTTCTACTGAAGGTAGTTGCTAACTTGGGCATTTTGTTAGCGCATTTGAAGGTACGGCCAACCAAGGCGAAGAAATTATATCAAAAAATATTTTCTTAGAAGTAATGTGTAATCCAAAATAGATCCTGAATGGACGTCAGAGGGAACAAAGCAATTTTGGCTGGGCTCTAATGGTGCACTGGGGTCTGTTCCACTTGGATTATTTTAAGGGTTGACGAATCGAATGGTTGATAGAAAGAACGAACGAGAGAACACATCCATTGAAGTTTATTGACTTTCAATAACGTGAAATAATTCGGTTCTGTAGAAGGGTGCGCTCAGTGTATGCTGGATGTCTTCTCACCCCGGGAAATGTTTTATTTATAGGGTATTGTATTTTTAAAAAGAATTCATAGGCAAGCGTACAAGCCTCTCATGCTGCTCGAAATTCTGATTTAGGTGTAATCACGGATAGAGATCTCATGAGTGCCAAGTATCTCGTGTGATCAATATAACACATATTTATATTATGGGAATAGAATGGAATAATCTAGGGTAAAAAAGAAAGGTATTTAGTTAAGATTAAAGGAAAAGCTATGCATAAAAAAAAAGACTGGGTCGAAAGGTGTACGACTATACAGAGAGAAGACAGACAAACGAACCTTCAACACGGAATATTTAATTGTAAAACCACTAAAAAATAGTATGTAAACAAAGTTTTTTATTGTTAATTATATAATTTTAGGCGTTTATTTATCAAAAATTCTAATATCTCATGTCGAATAGCAAAATCGGCAAGAAATTTATAAAATGTGACGAATTATCAAAAAATTCTTTTGTATAAGAAATTGTGTACCTTAGGTTTACCCGCCTTTCAAACAGGCCTAAGGTTTCGTGGTTGAAACCTTTTAAGGTTAACTTAATATTTATTTTGTTAAATTTCGGAGAGAGCTTCTGGGGGCTAAGAAAGGTTCCATTTCCGTGAATGGATGGTGTCGTAAATTGCACCCCATTCAAGGGAGAGTTTCCATGGCCGGCGCTGCGGTGACCGCTAAGAGGAAATGCTTGTAATGGAAACGCTTAGGTAATTATATTTGAGAACCATTGATGTTTTAAATAGAAATCATCGGAATGTTTCCCATTTTAATTTCATCAACTAAGATATAACAGCAGAATGATTGGTAAGGCGACATAATAAATAAATATGCCTCTCAAAATAATGATTGATCTAATATCTATATTAATATATTTAAAATCTATAATATCTTCCCTCAGGGCATATTTCATTTTCCAATATATGTCAAAAGTGAGAGGCTAAAAACTCGACGCTAGATGACGTTGGTCTCTGCTTGCGGCGCGAGAACACAAAAAAATATTTTAAAAACATTAAAACAATTGCTCTCGTTTTTCTTCTACCGAAGTGTGTGCATTTTTTCGCATTGCAAATGAGCGGATTATAATCGATTAGTAAAATATTGTAATCATATATTTTCGGCATTTGCACCATTTATTCTTTTCGCGTGTCATTTGTGACGAGAAAGAACAAATAGACTCAGATATTTGCAGAAAGTGGCGCCACGAAGATTTGCGACTACCTAGCTTTTTTTACTTTTGTACTTTTTGTACGATTCGAAGCTGAAAAGGAAAAAGCATACTGGTTAGTGGACATTTGTGGCGTATTTTCGTTAACTCATATATGTTCTTCAGAGAGAGAAAACGTAATTAGACACTTTTTGTTTACATTATCGTATTGAGAACTGTATTTGAATATAAAGTTCACCCGGCGGATAGCTATTTACACCATCCGTCATCCGCCCACAATCATACAATGATTTTTTTGTTTAAAATAATAATGAAATCAGAAATATAATTAAACACAGTAAGTACAGTACTTTACATTATTGTAGTCACTCGCATTTAGGCACGTTAAGACTGAAATATTGAGTTGCAACGAAATAAGCACGTATCATGAAACGGAGTATTTTCAAACCGTAAAATCTCGACTTGCTAATGAAAAGCAAAGATAGCGGTTTTCCAGCTGATATTTAACCAGTAGAGAATCTTAAGTGACGACATCAAGTGTATTGGAAATGCTGTTATGAAAATTGCGTATGCTATGGGTGCTGTATTTGTCGTTTATTTTCTTCAAGCTGTTCGTACCCAGCGTTGCACGAGTTAAGGATTAAGTTTAAAATAAATTTGTGAGATTAAACAAAGGCTCGATTCGAAAGGTATAGATTTGCATCGGAAATATATCAGTGGAGGGTAAAGGGTAAAAAGGGAGAAAGAAAATGTCACCTATATTACCCCAAGGGTCTTAAAGAATAAGTTTGCAAATTTTGAGTGCGATCGGTCGAACGGTATAGATTTGCATATAATATATATCAGGGGAAGGAAAGGGGTAGTGAAAGAGGGGGAAATTTCACCAATGTTACCTGCAGAGTCCTAAAGAATGAGTTTCCAAATTTTAAGTCCGATCGGTCAAACGGTACAGATTTTCATTGAATATATATCAGGGGGAGGAGAAGGGGTAAAATAATATGACAGACAGATATTTAGTTATAAAGATATAGATTTGATGATATATTTTTCGTAATATAATTGTAATCAATGTCATAATGTCTTACAATGATGATTGAATTATTATTATTGTTCATTGTTTCATTTTCTCTTTTAATACAAATAATATTTATAGATATAGATTTGATGATATATTTTTTCGTAATAAAATTGTAATCAATGTCATAATGTCTTACATTGATGATTGAATTATTATCATTGTTATTGTTTCGTTTTCTCTTTTTATACAAATAAGATTTTTTTATCCGTTGGTGGAGATTTGTTGGTTCGTGGGTCATTGATGGAAATAATAGTTTTTGTTGTAAACCATGCAATGAAATATAGCTAGACAGAATGCGCATGCGCGTGGTTTTTAACGTATGCCAAAGTCTTTATGTCCAAGATTACACGCACCTATTTCTTCTTTCACAATGTTTTAGAAATAATTTTTTTGTACAATCGGTGCAAGTTTTAAAAGTTCCTTTACGTGCAATTTTTTTTAGTACACATGAGAAAACTATACTGCTTTTACAAATAATATCATAGGTCTGGTAACAGAAAAGTTTAATGAGTAAAATTAAATTATAATTTACACACTGTACAATAATTTCGAAAGAAGAAAATACACATTAACAGTTCAAAAAAATTAAACATAAATATCATATTCGATTTGAACATACCGGTTTGTTTGATTTGAACATGAATCATGTTCGATTTAAACATGAATCAACCAGATCAAAAATTGCAAATAAAACGATAACTTAAATAACTTGCTTGTTTGCTCCCGTCAAATAGCTGTGTGCACCCGCGTGTTAACCCATTAAACGCCGCTACCAGTTCCCGTTGTTCGATTTTCATGAAATTTGAGAATATGTTCTAAAACTATACCTTTAAGAAAATGTCGTTGAAAAAATATGGAAAAATCTTTTAATTTGGAAAATTTGAGGTGTTGCATTTTCGCAACGTCAGTGAAATAGGGGGGTAAACGATAAAGGTATGATACAAAACATGTACAGTTTTTAGTACATTTATTTCTCAAGATTTTTATACACTATTAAAAATTATATATTTGCTTAATAACTAAACATATTACTAACTTATGGAGATAAAACGTAAACTGGATGTATAAAACTTATGACTATACAATAACAATAAAAAACAATAAAAATATATAAAGGTATTTACGTGATTTTAGTAATTCTATTTTCCTTTGTGGTACGTTTCATGACATTTATGATGTAACGCGACATTGCACAGTTCACATATAAAATACGTTTGGGAATAACACCCTGCATCTTTTTCTGTTTTGATTTCTTTTCAAAAAATGTTGAGTGCCTGGATTTGGACCTGATGATGTTGAAAATCTAGATGGTTTTCCTATGCACAATACGTTCGCTTTTGATAATTTCATAAATATGGGTGCTATATGTCTTTTAAAATTTAAAAGGCACATATTTTCTTCAGGATGAACCATTTGATAGAGTTTCCATGAATTACATACTGCCACATCACAGAAGTTTGAAAATATGGCCCACTACCACTTTTTACCGCGAACTCTTATTCTGTAGTTGGAAACAAAGTTATCCGTTAAATCAACTCCACCCATTAAACGATTATATTGCGTAACAGCATTAGGTTGAGTGATAGTTACCGTTTTTTTTTAAATTTTTTAGTAGGTACCTTGATATATTTTTAATTGATTCAATCCCATCACAATTTGAAGCCACTGTAACTACAGCACTATCCTTTCATCGAAAAACTACAATCACAGTTTTCTTTTCAAATCTATAATCGAATTAACCCCTTTCCGTTTTTTTTATTTCTTTGGAGGATTTTAACGATCCAATATTCTTGAGACGATTTTCTCTTATTGTGCCAGTGGCGAAAAATAAATTATTCCTCGAATATATCATAAGGGGGATAGATGTAAATAAATTATCAAAATAAACATAATATGGTGAGCTGGATTTTCTAAATTTTTCAGAAGACTCGTCATATTTCGTCCAATACCCAAATTATAAATGTTTGAAGGCTCTACAGTTTTTCCCACATATAGATCAAAAGCATGAATATATCCATCTGACGAAGCTAATGTCCAAGACTTGGCTGTGATTTGAACCATTGCATTTTCCCTGGCATAGAAGTTGAACACTGAGATATTGAAGGTTCACTCACCAAACTTTTTGAATTTACTTCCAAGGTTCCTGCTTTATCCTTGAGTACATGGTTATATGTATTGTCTTCGTGTAAATCATTATCATCAAAGTCCTCTCAGTCGGTAAGTTTGGATACTTCAGGAGGTAAAATAACTACATCTGAAATGTCTTCTTCTTCATTACTATTAACATTCCAGTTCTATGCAATAAAATCAGCAGCCTCTTGTGCAACAAAAAAATATTTTTTATTCATCATAAAGCAAAATATCACATATTAAAATTCATTGATGGCATTCGTGCGTAAAATATTCTAATGGATTTTACCCCCACATTTCGCTGACGTTGCACTGACGCAACGGCCAAATAATTCGTATTATATTTGCACTTTATAAGTTTTTTATTTTTACAAAAACTATTCATTATTAAATTTTATATATTTTTTTTAAGAAATGATAAAAAAATATTTAAATATTTTGCAATGTCTTGAAAATATAATGTATTCAAAAACAGCTTACCTGAGTGTTGCGTCGTGTCCTTTTTTGAAGACCTCTGAATTGTAACTAAATACAATATATTTATACCTGAACCTATTTAAGGGTATAATAAGACCTTGACAATACACACCTAAGCTAATTACGGAAATTCCTTACCGAATTCTCAGAATATGACCCGTACAAATAACCGTTGCGCTGCCGCAACGTCAGCGAAAAATGGGTTAAAACATATTTAAAGATTATGCAACTATAAGCAGTATTTAAAAATACGTATTCCCTTAGCTCAAGAAAAGGGTTAATGAAATATAAAATTACCATACAAATACTTAAAGTGCTTAGATTCCAAATTCTTATCACGTGACACGCGATATTTCACGGCTTAATCGAATATTGTGCTTAATATCGACGTGTAACGATATTGGCCTATTCAAATAGACATTGCTGAAAAATTATACGAAAATATCTATCTGCTAAAGTTTATAATAAAGAGAAGCTTCACAACCCGTTAAATATTCTGTGATTATATGTTTGCCGAGTAAGTAGGTGCGGACAAGCTTTATTGTTCGTGAAACGTAGAGGTATGCCGCGCGTGTGACGCGTGCTTTACCTTTATCTTAACTGAATCGGACGAATCACAAGACGCGGCCGTTAGCCAATGAAACGCGTCCTGAGATGTTGGACTTTGACTTTTACACGTAAGTTGGAATCAAAAATGGCGAGAGATAGGGACTAGTTTTTAGCGATACAAATTGGAGAGCGGCACTTGAGTTTTCAGCCTGGAGGTCGGCCGAGGCCTTGTCGAAGAGAGTCCGAAATAAGGAAGATAATTTAACTGGACCGAGGAAAAAGCCGGAGGTTGATAATAATTCAAAGGAGATTTGGAACAGTGAACAGATAAGCATTTCCAATATTATTTATTTCTATTGCCTTTTATGTGTGTTATATTTGGAACCTTGTATAACTATGCGCGCGTCAGATTTAATATATGATAATTCGTGATTTTGCGGCTGTGATAGTCCAGCGGGCGTTCTTCCATAATACTTATGTAATTTTCAAATATGCAAAGGAATTTTTGTATTATCTGTACTGCCGACTGAATACACAGATTTCTATATGATTTGCCTAGTAGCAGTATAATAATTGTTGTATTACGTGGGTAGCGTGCAATACGGTCTTCAGCTGGGGATCACATTTATATTTTCTATTACGGTTAATTATTTTTTACTATCGGGATGTTATTTACAAATTATGTGTAGTTAATATCTAGGGTTGTCAGTGTGATATAAATTCAAATCGTACGAGAAATTTCCTCCAAATAATATATTTTAAAAATGCATCTGGATTTTATATTTATTTTATTAAAACATGAATGTGTGGTTTATTTGAACTCGTTACATGTTTGTATTGCGTATCATTAGGCAATCGTTTAAACACGATTTGTTCCTATCAAGTTCTTATAAAGACGTATTTCGAATTGTATATATTGTGTCTATTTAGATTAAGCCGCATTTATTAATTCTAGAAAGGGTTTTCTGCTTCGAATGCAAGATATTATTTACAGGTCAGCCTGGCATGTAAATAAAACTTGTTACACTACCGCCACCTAGCGAACTCAAACATAACTGTAATAATAATTATCTTTCGATATATTGCTACGACCTTTTAAAAATACATGGTGCATTTTATAGTGATTGTCAGACGTACGTATTTAGGGAGAAGGGTAAGATCAGGGGTAGTTAACCTTCGGTCTTCCGTAGCCGTGATAGTTATTCATATGACATTGTTTTTATTCATTCAATATTAGATATTTGATATGTTTTCTACAACATATTCCATTATTGTGGGTCGTTTGCGGTTAGATCAGGGGTAGTTAACCTTCGGTCTTCCGTAGCCGTGATAGTTGTTCATATGACATTGTTTTTATTCATTCAATATTAGATATTTGAAATGTTTTCTAGAACATTTTTCATTATTGTGGGCAGTTCGCGGTTTGTTCAGGGGTAGTTAACCTTTGGTCTTCCGTAATCGCGTTATTTACTTATATGACAGATTGTTTTGTTTTATTCGTTTAATATAAGTAATATCATATTTTTATGAGTTACCGTAATTATTTATCTATATGATTTTATTATTGAGAGTGATGCAACGAATACTACTTTCACGAATACGAATATCAGGCCTACTATTCGGTGAATACGAATGCGAATATTTCCACCATGGTGGGGGAACTTAAACATACTTGTAAATATAATTACCTTGATGCAACGAATACTACTTTCACGAATACGAATGTCAGGCTTACTATTCGGTGAATACGAATGCGAATATTTCCACCAAGGTGGGGGAACTTAAACATACTTGTAATTATATTGTTTATGTCTGCTTGTGATATCACTATACGGCGTAGATGAACTAGTTTGAAAGGGCTTATGTTCTGCATGTGCTCGGCGTAGAGGGAATAGTTTTCTTGTTTCTAGGATCTAATACAGTTTTACAGGCGCTGATATTGAAATATATATATACAAGGAAAACACCTTTTGGGAATCATTAACTGGATGACAGATATTGAAGCACACATACACACAAGGAGGACGTTATGTTAAATACATGACTGGAAGGTTGTTATTGGAAAACACAGGCGCCACTAGAGGATATGGACAGTTTGCAGAGAACTTCAACTTCTGTCAGTTAAGGACCTTTTACTATTACTATTCTTTCGCCTTTTTGCATAACCGTGGATGAACTAGATTGAAGGGGTTTATGTTCTGTATGTGCTCGGCGTAGAGGGAATAGTTTTCTTGTTTCTAGGATCTAATACAGTTTTACAGGCGCTGATATTAAAATATATATACCAGGGAAATGAAGGGCTACACAGGCGCTGGTAATTGCTCAATTTTGGAGAGTTATATTACTTCGGATCAGGATGCCATCTCAGAAGCAGACCAACTACAGAACTAAGATAAGAACCTTTGATATTATTTATTCCTGATGTTTTCTTATGTGTATCAAATGGAATGTTCGGGCTATATAATTTGTCATTGTCTCATGGTCACTATTCATTTCATTACGTGGGTTCAGAGTTCGACGGTAACGGACGCGGAAACAAATTAGTATTGATGTCGGGACGTAACGTCGGGATTATATCTTAATTATCTTTAGGATAGAAGCGAGGTCATCATACGTGCATTCTGCATTTCAAACGTTTTACTAACATATATAAATACATATTATTGCGTTTTACAAATTGAATATGATCGCGGAAAATAGGTATTCCGTCCGGTTATGCAATGTTAACTTCCAACGTAGCATAATGAGATCTTATTACCGGTGCTAGACTCTCGAGGTTAGTCACGTGATTGTTGTATAAATGGAATAATGAAGGGGATTGAAGAGAGAGATACACTCGCAATACAGATAGTTGTATGTAACTGGGATCAAATGACGGGGTGCGTGTTCTCGGTCCAGGGGATGAACGGGACTGCGGGGACACTCTGGGTGGGTCTAAGTAGAATTGCGCACAGCCTCCACACAGTTAAAATGTGTTCAGTCAAGCAAAGGTGAAGCATTTCGAATCGGACCAGAGCGTCGTGCCTCAAACACAGCCGGAGGGAAGAAACCCCTACGTTCTTTCACTCCCCTTGGCCCGACGAGCTCGAATTCCGGATATGAATGTTCATGAATGTCAGCTAAAAGACTCAGGTAGCCGTACCTCAATCAAAAACCTTCGTTCGGGACCTCATCAACGTACGAGACAGGGCGTTCCGCATGGACGAGCAACTATGAGAAGCAGGAAGCAATTTAATAATCTATACACTGCGCGAGGACATTACTAACACCATCATACTCATCATTCACCACCTTTTCTAACTTGCTGTATACAGAGACCTTCGGGGTTCTCCTTTCCCGGCCAGCGAGAAACATATCAGGAATTACACAATCAACTGTAATAATCATGCTGATTTACCATCATTTAATATCTCTAGTCAATAAGACTACACCGTGGGATCAATCACATCAAATATAATTGGTGATGCTAACATGGCTCTGACTGACGCGCTCAAGTACGAGTCTTTTCCAGTCACCCAGTTAGTTCATTCAGCCCTTTAATCAGCAGTAAACATCATAATAATCCGGCTCATGCAGCCGCAACGTGGGATCCTCATCATTATACACCAGTCAATTTGACTGCCCCGCGGGACAATATACAAACCTTAATATCAGACGCGGGATTTCTTCCTGATATGTTTGTCGCCGGGAAGCGAGGACTTTGGGGGATTCCAGCAGGAGCAATATAGTCTCGGCTTGATCTTGGTCTGCAGCTTAGTGTGGGAGGTTATGTCTAAACAGGAGTTAACCACCGGATGCGGCGATGCTCTGGGGCCGCATCCCCCTCCCCCCTACAGGTGGGGGGGGGGGGGCATCTAGAATCCACCTTTGAACAGAAGTGGTTAGACACTTCTTAAATTTCACTTACAAAACTGTATTTTCCATTCCCTTAGAATCTCGGGCTGTGATAATGTCAGACAAAGCTTGCCCTGAGCCTCTGTTGCGCCAAGTTGTTGTGAATATAAATGTTTGTCTTCCCTTACTATGTACTATGAACAGATTGAGCAGATCGGACAACGTGGGACGCGCTATTGGTAGGTTTCTTACTTGTGTTTTTGAATATAACGTATGCTATTATATCTTGTAAATCCGTCATAAATGGGTCCCGCGTGTGGTTGTGCTAACACTGTTCTAAGCTGCTATTGTGAGGTATTGATAATCAAGGCGGGCAGAATCTTTAGCGTATACCGTTAACTTGGCAACGATTGTATTGTCTTATATTTCAATATTTTAAACCCGGTGGTATTATAGTTATGGCGGTGCAATGTAGGGAAGTTTTGCTACTAGCGTTTATTCCTCAGCTACGCCGCATATAGTTGGCTTTTAGGCCGACTCAGGACGTGGACGATTTCGGCTATCTCTCGTATAGGCGAAACTGTAGAATTCTGGAACGGTTTCTAGAAGGGCCAAAGTAATTTCGGAAATATGTTTTATGTCTCTGGCATTTCGTCTATAAGTGTTCGAAGATTGTACGTGGATTTCGAGTCGATAACGGTTAGGCGATCTATCATCTTTAGTAAATAAATCCGTTATGTTATTTACGAGTACGGATTAGTTACGTGCGTTTGTTATTTCCATAGTTAGGTAAGAATTCGTTCTATATTAGTCTAGTCGCGTTAATAAGAATACGAATCTCACCACGTATCAAAAGAATTTTGGATAGCTACGGACACAACGGAGGGGGAATTTTCCTAACCACTAGATAGATCACGACTGGCCAATTTTGAAAATATAAATTCTTAACAAATAATAATAATATTAGCTTTCATGTAAATATACTTCCGAAGTTCTAAGTTCGACTTAAGTTTTCATCTAGAAGCTTAAAGCATAAAGTGTGTGCTTAAAAGTCACAAAAGTCGTAATAAAGCTTAATTCGGTAGCTTAAAGTCTCAAGCTTTGGGCTTTTCGTAAAACTTATATTATTAAACTTTATAGTTAATTATTTAGCTTAGGTGTACAGGTAGCTTATGTTTCAGACGGTCCCTACGTTAATTCGCACAACTACCAAAATGCGTTTCTGACTTTTTCTACCAAAACAAAAATCATACTCTTTTTTTATTATAATTTTTTTTGATGCGAGCACGGAATACGTGTCACATCAATGTTCTTACTATTTTAAAACTAAGCTAAGCGCTTGTTCTATGGAAAAAGGACAAACTTGCTAGCCTGGAGAAGGTTCGAACCCGCGACCTTCGGATCACGAGGCGGGTGTTCTAATCACAAGACCAACAAGCTACTGAACAATACATTTTTTTTTACAATACAACATTTAAAAAAGATATATTTATATATTTTAAATAAAAACTGACGGTAAAATAAATTTTGTATGCATGTAAAGTTACAGTACGTAAAGCCAAACAAAAAACTCTTCTGTAAAACTGCTTTGTAGATGTGTTAGTTTACTAAGGAAACGTCAAACAAAACTCCTTTATGTATAGATCCACAAATTCATTTGACACAAACTATTACCACATTGACATTTTCAACTCAACGATAAGGGATATAAAACAAACTAATTCATACAATTTATATTCCCTTCTAATCCCATCCCACATTCCCCTTGACCCTCTCTACTCGCTATTAAAATAATTTAAAAATAATTTTTACAACGTCACACATGTTCTAATCAATTACTATATTCAGTGTGGCTTATATATTGGCTTATTTAAATCGATATTGATGAGTAGCTTATACTGGAATGGTTGTCTACTAAAGTTTATAATAAAGAGAAGCTTCACAACCCGTTAAATATTCTGTAATTATATGTTTGCCGGGTAAGTAGGTGCGGACGAGCCTTTATTGTTTCTGAAACGTAGAGGTATGCCGCGCATGTGACGCGTGCTTTACCTTTATTTTGACTAAATCGGACGAATCGCAGACGCGGCCGTTAGCAGCGAATCTGGCCAATGAAAGGCGTCCTGAGATGGTAGACTTTTACTTTTACACTCAAGTTGGAAAAAAAGATGGCGGGAGATAGAGACTATATTTAGCGATACAGATTTGAGAGCGGCCCTTGAGTTTTCAGCCTTGAAATCGGCCGAAGGCCTTGTTGAAGGAAGAAAAATTAACAGGACTGAGGAAAAAGCCGGAGGTTGATAATAATTCAAAGGAGATTTGGAACAGTGAACAGATAAGCATTTCCAATATTAATTATTTCTATTGCCTTTTATGTGTATTCTATTTAGAACTTTATATTACTAAACGCGCATCAGATTTAATATAAAATAAATCGTAATTTTGCGGCTGGTGATAATCCAGCCGGTGATTTTTCATAATCTATATATTAATTACTCCAACCAATGTCGTACGTTTCTGCATACGGATAATTTATGTTGCCAGTTTAAAAAAAAACATTTTAGAGTACATTAAAAAGATTAAAAAATATAGGAATATGAACAAACTGATATCAAAAAACATCCAAATACAAATTATCGAAAATTAAAATATCGGAATTTATAGATTTTTAAAAATATTTTCGTGGAATCCGTGTGTTCAAAACAGCCAACGTAATTGCAGTCAACGAATTTTTGTGCTGGTCATACCACAGAATGACGCTTTATGACATTGACAGTAAGTATACGTTTACGCTTTTCTTTTTATTGTTTTTGCATTAATCTTGCTTCAATAAACGTTCAAAACATTTATTTATTAAACATTTATTACGCTTTATATTTTATTTAAACTGCAAAGTGAACTTAACCTTAGATTCATAAACATCTCTCATATAACCTCAAAAGTCTCACAGCGCGTGGCGCGAATGTCATTTTACGTGTCATTTTCTCCGTATTTATACAAAAAAATTATTATTTTTCAGAATTCCGATGGAAGACTGAACATCACAAACCGGCAATTTGATAATGCGATTCGAGTTCACAATATGAATGAAGAAATGCTAGACGTAGAGTGTCAAACATAACAGAAGAGGAATGTGAAAGATGGAATGCTGACCAGCGGGAACGTAAAAATGCTAGGCAAAGAGTGTACGCTGAAGGAAGAAATGCGACATCATATTTTAAATGTGCCATTAACATTTTAGGTGCCAATCATTGCAAAGCGGTTCATTTTGGTGCTGAAAAGGGTAAGTTACTTCATAGCTGTAGCCACAATGGAAAAATATCCCCGCTAGTACAGCCGCCATATCCAGAAGAAAACAGTAATGAGTCTAAAAATTTTAAGGAATTTATTCGACAGTACAACTGTGCTAATGCATTTGCATCTTTCCGTATTGTTTAAAAATTTCAGGTGAAGTATATCATAGAAGTTTTCAAAGTGATGGAGAGGTGCCAGCATATGCGCAACTATATGTTTACGATGCGGATGAAGCAGTCAGGGTACGTATGAGCCATCCGTCTAACCTTAGATGTCAACAAAATATAATGGAAACTTTTGATAATATCATCTGTCGTGTAAGTCCATATGCTCTCCAATACAAAAGGTTGAAAGAAGCGGTTGAGGAAGAAGAATCTATACTTGCAGAGCACGGGGGCCAGATGCGGAATATTCAACTACTCTTTACGCGTTCTTCGTTAGATGACGAAAGAAGGTATAATGCTCCATCTAATAATAACGAAGTCGCCATTGTGTATGTAGCAGATTACGAAGGTAGGTTACCGCCAAACGTAGATGTTGCTGTTCACCCTAAGAATGTAGGAGGTCTCCAGCGTATTAATATATTATCAAAACATTTAAATCCGATGGTTTTTCCATTGTTATTTCCATCAGGTGAATTTGGTTGGACTCTACAGCCTCAAATAATACAACATTAACTGCATGGTTTAAACTTAACCAACAAGATAATGAGGCATGTAATATTAAGGATCAGGATTTAACTAATTTCTATGTTTTTTTCAGCAATAAGCAAAGGAAGAAGAGGCAATGTGGCGGGGACAAGATTATTGGTCGCATGTCCCCCGTTTCTCCTAGAAATATAGAATTATACCATTTAAGACTTATTCTTTTACAAGTGACTGGCGCTACGTCCTTTGAATCTTTGCGGACTGTCAATAGTTGTCTACTTCCTACATTTCGTGATGCAGTACAAGAATTAGGACTCATCGATGATATTGGAGAATGGCAGTGTTGCATAGCTGAAGCTTCAACGTATATGATGCCCAAAGCTCTTCGTGACCTATTTTTCTTATTAATGATTCATTGCCTCCCACCAGATCCGTTGCAGCTGTGGAACGATTTCAAAGATTTGATGTCAGAAGACTTTAGTCGTCAAGGTACTACTGCAGAAATTGCACAAAATTGTTCCCTTTTGTATATTCAAAAGGCATTAATAAATGAAAATTCTTCTTGCACTTCACAGGGTTTGCCGGGACCAGATTACAGCAATACTTATAATGAAGTGGTTGATATAAATTTAGCATTAGAAAGTTCTTTAGGGTTAGAGATGGCTGGAAAACTCAATCGAGAACAACATTGTGCTTTCGACAGTATATTAAGTAAAAAAATTTCAGATGTACCTGAAACAAAAAAATGTTTCTTTATTGACGGTCCTGGTGGCACAGGTAAAACGTTCCTTTATAAGACTATTATACATACTTTAAGAGGAAGATCTAAGAAATTTTTATCTGTTGCTTGGACAGGAATAGCAGAAATTTTATTACCAGGTAGACGTACATGTCACATGGCTTTTAATTTACCTCTTGATTTATAGAATGCACAACATGCAGAGTGACATCCAAGAACCGTGCAATTATAAGTGTAGCTGATGTTATCATCTGGGATGAAGCACCGATGGCGCCAGTTATAGCTTTAGATATAATTGAACATACTCTGCACGATATAATGGGTAATAATGATATTTTTGGCCATAAAGTTATCATTTTGGGTGGCGACTAGACAAATTCTACCAGTTTCTCGAAGGGCTTCTCGCGGTCAGTTAGTAGCGACATCTATTAAAAACAGCCAACATTGGAAAAATTTTACTATTTTCAATTTGAAAACTAATGTCCGCGCTTTAGAAGGTGAAAATTCATTTACACAGTGGGTTTTAGATTTAGGCGATGGAAAGCTGCCTCCTGTGAAAGGAAAGTATGCGTCATCAGTGCTTATTCCAAATGAAAGTGGAAGTCAAAATGTTGTTCAAAGCATACATAATGAAGTACATTCTAAAGTGTATGTTCCCTAATGAGTAAACGAGCGATACTGTGTCCAAAGAATGAACATGCTCGATTGGTCAACGAAGATGTACTAGGGCGTTTAGAAGGTCCAATCTTTACATTTTATTCTGTGGATAGTATTGAGGATGATGGTCGTGAAATGGACTACAAAATGATATATTTTTAAAATACATTCATTTATCAATAATCATTAAACTAAAATGCTATGTAATTTATTAATAAATAAGACGCTGTAATTTTATCGATAAAAATAAATACAATTCGATAGCTGTTTCATTTTTTGTATGTCACTGACAGATACCATAGACAGTAAAACCTGATTTTTTTCACTGAAATTTTGTCTGTCACTGACAGCTACCATAGACACTAAAACCTGATTTTTTCTCCTCAATGTTGATGAATTCATTATTTTAAGACCAGCCAAACTTAAAAACTCAAAGTTGACATCATCACAATGTTATACAGTAACTGTCAAGAAACAAAAAAAGAAATATTGCTCACTTCAGAATACGGCCGATTATCAAATTCTATTAACTTTGTAACAGTAAGGAAAACAATTAAGTTTGTTGCAGAGCAAACACAATTGCTGCACAGCAAACACAATTGGCCGCGCAGCGGCCATCGCTGCCCGCGGGGCGGCCGTCTTTGCCCGTGAAGCGGCCACAATTGCCGCCCGCAGGGCCTAGCAGTAAGCAATCGGCGAAGCCGATTGTTTTCCTGCTAGTACTTATGTAATTTTCAAATACGTCGCGGCACAAACGCATATATCTTTATGCAAAGGAATTTTTGTATTATCTATACTGGCGATTGAATACACAGATTTCTATACGATTTGCCTAGTAGCAGTATGATAATTGTTGTATTGCGTGGTTGGTGCACAATCCGGTCTTCAGCTAAGGATCACATTTATATTATCTATTACGGTTAATTATTTTTTTACTATCAAAATATATTATTTTGGGAATATTTGAGATCGGGGTAATTATGTGTAATTAATATCACGGTTGTCAGTGTGATATAAATTCAAATCGTACGAGAAATTTCCTCCAAATAATATATTTTAAAATGCATCTGGTTTTTACATTTATTTTATTGTAACATGAATGTATGATTTATTAGACTCGTTACATGTTTATATTGCGTATCATTAGGCAATCGTTTTAAACACGATTTGTTCCTATAAAGACGTATTTTGAATTGTATATATTGTATCTATTTAGATTTAGTCGCATTTATTAATTCTAGTAAGAGTTTTCGTATTGATGCTAGGCTTCATTATGAGACGAGAATAGTTCAAACGGGGTCGCGTTTAATATTTATTATTTCGGATTTAAAAGGAGATTTGGAGCAGTATGAAAATAAATAAAATTAAAATATTATTAATTATTTGGAATAGCGTTTTACTTGATAAAATTGCAGGGGATGTTTACGAGTGTCGGATTTTAATGTTTGTGCAATATGGTTTGCGCTTAAATTTATTCTGCTTCGTATACAAGATATTATTTGCAGGTCAGCATGGCATATGAATAAAAATTGTAATACTACCGCCATCTAGCGAACTCAAACATAACTATAATAATAATTACCTTTCGATATATTGCTACGCCTTTTTAATAATACATGGTTGCATTTTATAGTGATTGTCAGACGTACGTATTTAGGGGGAAGGGTTTGTTCAGGGGTAGTTAACCTTTGGTCTAGAGTAATCGCGAAAGTTATTCATATGACATTGTTTGAGTTTATTCATTCAATATAAATAATATCATATTTTTACGGGTCACCATAGTTATTTACTTATATGACAGATTGTTTTGTTTTATTCATTTAATATAAATAATATCATATTTTTACGGGTCACCATAGTTAGTTACTTATATGACAGATTGTTTTGTTTCATTCATTTAATATAAATAATATCATACTTTTACGAGTTACCATAGTTATTTACCTATATGATTTTATTATTGTGAGTGATGCAACGAATACTACTTTCACGAATACGAATGCGAATATTTCCACCAGTCGGCGGGACGCAAACATACTTGTAATTATATTGTTTATGTCTGCATGTGATATCACTATACGGCGTAGATGAACTAGTTTGAAGGGGTTTATGTCCTGCATGTGCTCGGCTTAGAGGGAATAGTCTTCTTGTTTCTAGGATCTAATACAGTTTTACAGGCGCTGATATTGAAAAATATATATACAAGGAAAACACTATTTTGGGAATCATTAACTGGATGACAGATATTGAAGCACACATACACACAAGGATGACGTTATTTTAAATACATGACTGGAAAGCTGTTATTGGAAAACACATACAAGGAGAACATCATTTGAAGGCGTTACTAGAGGATATGGACAGTTTGCAGAGAACTTCAACTTCTGTCAGCTAAGGACCTTTTACTATAACTATTTTTCTTATCATTTGTTGAACGTGGTGCTTGTATGCAAAACTTAAACATATTTAAAATAACAATTGAAAAGAATCTAAACATTGTAAAATTTGCTAATGGAAGGAAAGAGGTCGGGATTCATTGACGCTGTGATGATCGATACGTTGAGACACGCCAGGTGGGCGTACCACATGGGCAACTTAACGCATACCATCCTTATAATAGAGAGGCTACGGCTTAAGAATATGGGGTTGTTTCCTATAGCTCGGCGTCGAGAACTCACCCGTAACACGCTGGTGGGAAGCATCTCAGCGATTGATCGTCGCGGGGCTATTGATTTCAAACCTCTATGTTCTGAATGCAGGAGTGACAGCTATTTCTCCATCATGCACATTCTAATTTATACTGTACTAAAATAGTTTCATCACCCATCACCAATTTGATTGTCGTAATTGACAGAATTGATTATGAAAGGAGGGAGATCGGGGTTCTTTCGCATCGTGGCGATCAAAGTGTCGTGACACGCCAGGTGGGCGTACAACATGGGCAGCTTAACGCATACCATCCTTATAATAGAGAGGCTGCGGCTCAAGAATATGCGGCTATTTCTTATAGCTCGGCGTCGAGAACTCACCCGTAACACACTGGTGGGAAGAATCTCGATGCTTGGTCGTCCTCGGTGTCATCGAATCCAGATCTCCGTGGTTATATCTTGAATAGAAGCTGATTTATTTGAACGAGTATCCTGATTGGGAATGCAAGTTGACATCTCACCCTGACACATCATTCATCATCTTTACTATACTGCTGTATACCAGGAGCCTTTCGGAGCCCTTCTCCTATGGCACAGGACATACATATCAGGAACCACACAATTAACCCTAACAATCGCTATGGAATACTTTCTCTTTAATATCTCTAGTCAAATAGACTACACCGTGGGATCAATCACATCAATTATAATTGGCGATACTAACATGGCTCTGTCTGACGCACTCAGGGATGAGTCTTTTCCAGTCACCCAGTTAGTTCATTCAGCCCTTTTATCAGCAGTAAACATCATAATAATCCGGCCCATGTAGCCGCGACGTGGGATCCCCATCATTATACACCAGTCAATTTGACTGCCCCGCGGGACAATATATAAACCTTAATATCAGACGCGGGATTTCTTCCTGATATGTTTGTCGCCATGGGGGCGAGGACGCTGAATGGATCCCAGCAGAGGCAACAGAGTCTCGGGTTGGTTTTGGTCTGCAGCTTAGTGTGGGAGGTTATGTCTAAACAGGAGTTAACCACCGGATGCGGCAAAGCTCTGGGGCCGTATCTAGAATCCACGTTTGAACAGAAGTGGTTAGACACTTCTTAAATTTCACTTACAAAACTGTATCTTCCATTCCCTTAGAATCTCGGGCTATGATAATGTCAGACAAAGCTTACCCCAAGCCTCTGGATGCACCTTAGTTGTTATAAATATATTTATCTTCTTCCACTATGTACTGTGAACAGATTGAACAACGTGGAACGCCCTATCGGTAAGTTTCTTACTTGTGTCTTTGAATATAATGTATGCTATTATATCTTGTAAATTTGTCATAATTGGGTACCGCGTGTGGTTGTGCTGACACTGTTCTAAGCTGCTATTATGGGGTATTGATAATCAAGGCGGACGGAATCTTAAGCGTATGCCGTTAACTTGACAAAGATTGTATTGTTTTATATTTCAATATTTTAACCCCGGTGGTATTATAGTTATGACGGTACAATTTAAGGAAGTTTTGCTACTAGCGTTTATTGACTTTTAGGCCGACTCAGGACGTGGACGATATCGGCTATCTCTCGTATAGGCGAAACTGTAGAATTCTAGAGCGGTTTCTAGAAGGGCCCAAAGTAATTTCGGAAATATGTTTTATGTCTCTGGCATTTCGTCTATAAGTGTTTGAAGATAATACGTGGATTTCGTGTCGATAACGGTTAGGCGTTCTATCATCTTTAGTAAATGAATCCGTTATGTTAATTACGAGTACGGATTAGTTACGTGCGTTTGTTATTTCCATAGTTAGGTAAAATCAATTCTATCTTAGTCTAGTCGCGTTAATAATAATACGAATCTCACCACATATCAAAAGAATTTTGGATAGCTACGAACACAACGGAGGGGGAATCTTTCTGGACTGGCCAATTTTGAAAATATAAATATTAACAAAAAAAAATAATTTAATATTAGCTTTCATGTAAATATACTTCCGAAGTTCTAAGTTCGAAAAAGTTTTCATCTAGTAGCTTAAGCATAAAGCGTGTGCTTAAAAGTCACAAAAGTAGTAATAAAGTTCAATTCGGTAGCTTAAAGTCTCAAGCTTTGGGCTTTCGTAAAACTTATATATTACTAAACTCTATAGTTAGGTATTTAGCTTAGGTAGCCAGACAGGTTACGTTACAAGTGGAAAATTTGTAATTTGCATAATTGAATATCCAATATTCAATACTTGTTAATACATTTATATCTACTGTTAATTTTCCCTAAAATAAATAAACAGAATATTATTGATAAAAAATAAAAAAATATATTTTCTTATATACTAATTATGTTTATGAAAGTTTGACAAAGCCTGTATTCAACCATTGGAATATTTGAAAAAATTTCTCAACGGTTTTTTAAGCTTTTAGAGGACACGTAAACAGAATTCGACCTTACAGATAAGAAGTTACTGCATATTATATATATTCTATGATAAATGTGTATTTTATGTAAATATGGATAAGGTTTCTCCTTGCTTACGCTGGCTGCAGAAGGGGGCTTGGAGAAGGACCATTATTCCAAGTTTGTGAGTCATAAGTCATCTTCCTGGATGTACACACTTGTGGTACTTATATAATGTGTAATGCTCTCTTGCTTTACGTACCCAGATGGAAATCTTCAAATTTACATACAATTTCAGAGAAAAACATTTGGAAATTTTAATATTATACCTATACATAATTTAAATTTAAATAAGTTTTATTTTATATACATTAAGTACAATAGAAAATGTGATTTGGTTCGATTGACATCAAAAATTTCAATAATAAAAGAGCAGCCGCTCCAGGAAGCTATGAATAATATTAATAAATTGAACTTTTTATATATTTTTTCAATATTTTTTCAATGTCAATTTTTTTCAAAAGCACAATTACTTTATTTTTTGTCCAGAGAGATTGTCATTAATCAACATGTATTATAGATATTTCACTTTTTGAAGTTATTATGTTAATAATTCTGATGAATATCATATACGGGTACGTAAAAACTAGTATTGCTCCATACACTAGTCAAAAATAAAGAGGTCTCATTACCACCATATATCCAAAGGGAATCTCTGTCACTTCATCAGATTTGACAAGACAAAAATCTTATCAACAGAACCGCACCTTATACCCAGATTAGTGAGGAGTCCATTGAAATATACAAACATCCCAATTTCAATAGAGATGACAGTTACAAACTATCAAGTATTTGGCGCCCTGTTCTTACGACATTGATTCAACCCTTGAGAGACGTCGCAGTAAAATCCGCAGAGGTAACTAGTACACATTGCACACTGGCGATCTCTATTGTAGAAGAAGTAAACACACCACAACAAATTTCACATAATTTACGCCCTCGAAAGCAGTAACCAGTACGCCCTCTACCTCCGCGGGTAAAAGTCATTTTCCTGATGACGTTGAATAAGAATTCAACGAAACGTCAAGAATCGTTTCTCGGAAAAACATACGGTTCGTATAAAATATCCGCAACCAGTTACAGTTAAATATGTCAAATGACCGTAATAACAACCTTAACTCTTTAAGTTCTACCTTTTTAATTTTCTGAGACGCGTTTCACCTTATGAGGGCATTATTAATCTCGATTATAATGGCCTCATAAGGCAAAACGCGTCTCAGAATATTAAAAAGGTAGAACTTAAAAAACAATTGTTTAATTTCCATGTGTGTGATTATGGAGTTCTACAAACTTACCTTTGAATCTTAAATTACATACATTTATTGTTTACATACATTTTATTACATACATACATTAAATTACATACATTTATTTTTACCTCACGGAAGTCAAATCCGGAACCTTCGGTATGAGAAACCAGTCTCATGCCCACTGGACTACGAGGATCAGCTGCGTTGTACTTAATATTGTTCAATTATATTATAAACCACTTAGATTGAATATGCGGCAAATATTTCTTTGTTATGGACCGGTCCGAGATGCCATCCTACTCCTGTGGCTGCCATGCTCATCTTTATTCTTGCTAGAGAGTGATGATCCTGTCATTTCTGATATTTGATCCATCAGTCTTTTGGAAAATCGCTCCTTCGGTACTGCCGAGTTTCATCAGTTTTTCCAGACTGTTTTGAACTGAAAGAAATAGAGTGAGACTGTGTCCCAAGAAATAAATATCTTGGAGCCCACGGTATCATATATGATACTCGGATATATACCGTTCACTTGTCAATAGTTCAGATAAAATTTGTTTGTCGAGGTCAAAATGTGCATCGTCGGTAAAACTGTTTTTTATTAAACCAGATACCATGAGCCTGTGTTTACTGGTTATGTTAGATAACATATCCAATAAATAAATTTCCGACATAAACTCCGAGTATCATATAGGGTAAGACCGGGATAGATGCCGCACTGGAATAGACGCCTCGTTTCTAAAAACACCAACTAGCAAAAAAAAAACAGTAAATTTGTTGTTTAAATATGCGCCACATACGCCCCCCAGCAACACGCAAGCTGTTGTGCAGGGTGGATGTTTCTCGCTTGTGGGTCTGAAATACATTCGCAGGGGACGCTTCAAAGTTTTAAACGTTAGTATTCACTGCTCCATATCTTTATAAGTAGTAATAGATTATAATTTATTTTAAATGTGTTAATACATTGGTTCATTGAGAACATATTTAGAAGTCAATCACTATTTTCTTTCATTTATTTTACTTAAAATATAAAGGGGCATCTATCCCTAGCGTAAAAGAGAGTCGCCCCGAGTTTTAAAAGGATAGATGCCCTTAGGGGTTTCTATCACTCTACCCTATAAGAGCCCTGTCAAAGTATTTTTAAAGTGTATTTGTATTACGTCATGACTATTTTGGTACTAACTAATAAATATAATATGTGAATTTTGATAAAGAAAACCAAATGGCTGGAGATGAATGGTTCAAAAGTTTTATTGAGCGAAATCCAGAGTTGTCTATCAGGCAAGCAGATGGTTTATCTGTCGCCAGGGCTAAAGGTCTTAGCAGAGAAGACGTGAATAATTTTCATGAACTTCTGACCAAAGTCCTGACCGATAATGACCTCTTGGATAAGCCTGAAAGGATTTATAATATGGACGAATCAGGAATTCAGCTTAACAATAAACCTGTAAAAGTTGTTACAAAGAAAGGCGCAAAAGTAGACGATTCAGTAACGTTAGAGATATGAATTTTGATTAGTTATGCACATATATAATTATGATTATGCGTGTCATATTACCCATATCTGAGGATTATAAATAAATCTTACATTGTGATTACTTATTTTTGTGGATTAGTCAAAAGGGCATCTATCCTTCCAAGCAATTTCATAGTGTCTATCCCCAAAAAAATAGTCTCGCGAAAACGTAATTTCTACAAAACCAGTAATAGTTAGGTAAACAAATACATATTCTAAAGCTACATGAATGATTAAACTAACTATATTATAGGTTTAATCTATGCAAATATATTTTCTATTAAAATAATGAGGCTCTTTCGAAAATTGGGGCATCTATCCCGGTCTTACCCTACGATACCGTGGCCCAAAGATATAGATATAGATAGATAAGGATAACTTCATTCCTGCATATTTCAGTGATTGACACTGTGATAGACATTTTTATCACAGTTCAAGTATTAAAAAAAATACCTCGTGGTAGACAAGTATCAAACAGACCCCCTCAAAATGCGATTCGTTAGTCTTCTGTAATAATGAAGTAATGTTCTTGTGTCAAACCTGAAATATTTTCTGTACATGTATACTATAGTAGGTAAGAAAATTTGGATTTTATAACTTTAAAGTTCGTGAGATTTTGGCAGATAACAGGTAATACAAGTACAAAAAAATATGTAAAAAGAAGTCATTTTCAATGGATTGTTATTTTTAAGTTTTACTTACATTATCAGATCAGATCGGCAAAAAGGTATAGATTCGCGTAAATGATGTACCTGGGAAGATCGTGGGGTAAAGGGGGAGGGATCACTCATCGCACGAGGTACTCTGGAACACTCAACGTTCTCTTGTACTACGTAAAACAACTCGATATTCCCCGGGAAGTGATAAAATTTAAATGTCAATAACCCCATGTTACCCGCTGGGTCCTAAAGAACAATTTTGCAAAATTTAAGTTATAATGGAAAAATTGTGTAGTACAGAAACGACATCGTGTATTATATATTATAAAGATATAGATATAGATTCATAATACGCGATATCTCGAGACAATGCTATTTTTAGTTGATATTATTTCGAACCTTAATAAGTACTTATGTTATAATGTATGTAGGTATGCACTAGCAACATAAGACATAAAATATAATATAGGGCGCAAAAATATTTAATCACATGTCACACCAAAATGAATTTAAACATTGTTATTTATTGCCTCTCTAAGAGAAAATCTATAGATTTCTGTTATTTGAAAAAAATATTTAAAAAAATAATGTTTTTGTATTATTTTCAATGCTTTTATACACCTATTACTTCATATATCTTGTTATAAGTTTATGTAGGAAAATTATAATGAACATGATGAGTAGTTGTCTCTAAATTGATTCGTGAAAATTTTTGTTTCTCTAGTTTTAGAGAATGATATTTCAAAAAACTTTTAAAAGTACAATGTCTTTCTCATATTTTGCTTTATTGAGTATTATATTTAAATGAAATATTATTTAGTAAAATAATATAAATATAATGTTTTTTTACGCACATTCTTTGATTTCTTTCAGACAATAAAAAGCCATAGTCCAAGACATGAGGTGGATCTTACCAAAGGCTCTATTATATATAATAATAACCTTATATCACTAAACATTAGTCTCGCAGACTACAAACCTCCAACGTACTCGGTGTTTAAGTGTGTTCCCGGTGCAAGCAGCACTGACTCACCCAGTATCTTCATAAAGCTATTAAGTTCCTGAGATTCACTGAATAATTAATGATCATTTTGGATACTCAACAGCTCAATTTCTTTAAATAATGTCAAATGTCACCAACAAATAGTCATCGAAGGCTAATCGACGTGTTCAAAGGATCGTTGTAAGAATCATCGCTGGAGACTTAGATCACTATTCGGATTTCCACCCTATGTATGTCACAAAAAAAAAACAGTATTTTTTATAACATAAATTGTTAACAAAAAATCTAACAGATTTGAAATAATTTAATAAGTTTAGGATAATTATTTACTTTGTAATATTATTGAAAAAAGAGCATCTCACGAGGCCATTCAGTCATAAAAGGCCAAAAAAGTGGAGCAATTTTTTTCAGCAGGTTTGGTTATTTATTAAATGGTCAAATAATTTAGTTTGTATCATTTAAATAAAATTTCTGTTTTTATAATGAAAAGAACCTGATGTAAAAAATTTTATATGATATATTTCCATACAAAAATGTGATGTAAAGCGCAAGAGAATATATGAGAAAAAATTGTGAAATTTGCCCACTTTGCAAGACGATCGCTTTAAGTGATCTAGGGTTACCTACTGTCAAATATAGTTTGATTTAGTCAGTTGAAGTGCATGAAGATAAACGAAATAAATTTAAATCGTCGCGTCTTTAAGTAGTGCAAGTTTAGATTTTTTTGATATTTTTACTAACTTTCATATTATTCACATGCCTCGTGGGATTTGAATATTCTTTGTCCACAATTATAAAAGAACGCCATCCGTCCATTAACATCGCCATTGTGTCTTATATATTGGAAGCTACAACTACTCTAAAATATTCAAATTGCCTTTCAATATCTATTTGTGAATATTATCCTGACATTGTTACCTGTTGAAATATAGTACAATCACTAGTTTCGTAATGCTTATTACGAGACTTCCTGTTGCTCTTGAAATCAATCCATTTTCCACTAAATTACATTCCAGTTGCAGCTGTCACAAACATGTTATTGCTTGCCGGATATATGACAGGTTTTGCGGGTGATCGCTGCTGGTACTACTGTGCTCATCGCACGAGGTACTCTGGAACACTCAACGTTCTCTTGTACTACGTAAAACAACTCGATATTCCCCGGGAAGTGATAAAATTTAAATGTCAATAATTTTACTTCCCGATTGGTAAATATTTGCAATACTCGAAAATTTTAAGCTTAATCAAGGGAATAATATTTTTAAGACCTTTTTTTAAAAGGGTAAATTAGATCATAAAATTGTGGGCCGGTGGATAGCCCGGGGCGCCCTTTTACCGCGACGGGAATTTATTTAAAGGGTAGTACGATTAAGATAATATTTTGAATTTCGCCTTTTATTTACAGAACCATTTGTATTTTATTAATATTATTTCATTTCGTAAATGTGATGTTATTATAGATAATCGCAACTTTTTTATCGGGCAATGCTGTTAAAACCTTTGTACAAAAATTATGGAAGGTGATGCCTGCCGAGGTCAAATGTTCTAAGGACACTGTAAAATGTTAAATGATATATTTTCAAGGTGGATAGCATCAGTTCAGCAGAAGACATAGAAGAGTTATTTACATTGTTAGAATCTACGGCCAGAGAATTCCAAGAAGCATCGAAAACAACAGGTTTGGAAATGAACATACAAACAATAAAAAATTTAACCACATCCAAACACAAATTCATAATAAACGATTGAAAAATAGAAAGAGTTGAGGAATATGTGTACCTTGGTCATAAGATAAAGCTGGGAAAAGTAAACTAAACAGCAGAACTACCAAGAAGGATAGGTCTGGGCTGGGCAGCATTTGATAAATTGAAACCCTTGTTTGAAAATAAAAAAATCCCAGTATGCCTAAAAAGAAAAATGTTCGATACATATATCCAACCGATGTTGACATATGGCCTAGAAACAGTAACACTAACAAAAAAAGCATACACCAATTAAAATGTACACAGCGGGCCATTGAAAAGGCAGATGCTCATCGTAAGCTCTCGGGACAAAATCAGAAATGAAGAAATAAGACGCCGAACAAAAGTTGCCAATATAATGGACCGTATTGCGAAACTAAAATGGCAGTGGGCTGGACATATGGCTCGACAGAAGGATACTAGATGGGCACTCAGAATCCTACAGTGGAGGCCCTGGACGAAAAATAGAAGCGTCGGAAGACCTCCCAAAAGGTGGTCTGACGACATTATCCAGCAAGGAGGAAGAACCTGGATGCGAAAGGGGAGAAACAGAGATGAGTGGAAGAAAACGGAAGAGGCCTACATCCAACAGTGGAGGAAAAAAGGCAAAGGAAGAAGAACAAAAAGACGCTTAGGATAGGATGTTACTAACACTTTTATTTGACTTTTTGTTCATCACGAAATGCAGTATCGTTGAACGCCGTTCTCAGGGCACGAAGGGTTTGTACCATATTTTGAAATAAAATTTGCCTAAAAGAAAGGCACAACATTATCTTCAAATCGTACAAAAAAGGTAATGACCCAGCAACAAAGTCTAAAAGAAAGACTCGACATCTTCACAGAGCACGTATATCCGTAATACGTACACCTCACTGTGATCGCGAGAGAGGCGTTTTGTGATGTTCATCTCGGAGAGGGAAAATAATTTCGGCGTGCTGTAAATTCCGAAAGAAGGAACGAAGGACCTTTCAGTCAACAAGGAGTAGGTCATCGGACTTTGGCGGGCAGGAGCCATGGTCCTCCCCAGATTAGAATCTGGGGGGATTATTTGTAACAAGAAAAAGAAATCTATCATCCATATGTAAAATCTCGAGCTATCCTCAAATCCTTTCCAAACTGACGATCCCCGAGATATTGTCCTAATTGAATTATTTTTAGATGTTTCACTTGTATTTTCCATTTTGTAGTTAGAAAAATAATTAAAATATGTCATCAAATAATAATAAAAATAATAATAATATGTATTCCTTTCCCCATGAAATTATATGTGAACAGCTTTACGCACGGAAAAGAAAATTTACCACGTAAAATATTGCAAAACAAATGTGTCTTTCATTTGATTATTTCCACCTGATTTTATATGTATTCTCCCCTTTAAATGACAGCAAACCTAAGGGTGTCAATTTCGTAAGAACCGCGGAAACACGACAGCTAAATTATAAACTTTTTAAATTATAGACGTATTAATTATAACGAATTCACGTGGGAACTAGGGTGTTATATTATTGTTTTTTATTCATCGTACATTTGGACCAATACTGCTTGCAGGGAACTAGGGTTACTGTTGACGGAATGTGGGAGTCCAATCCACTAGAAGACGATCAGTGCCATTTAAATGACGTACCTTTCGTAAACAGTAGATATAGCGAAATAGAATTTATCGTATTCAATATATTAGTTCAAATTTTGTTAAAATTCCATGCAATAAAGTACGCCACCTAGTAAAAGGGGTTCATTGGTTCAGTATAAGTTCGAATATTCAATTATGTGCCATATGAAATTCCATAACTAGCGTAGTAGATCTATATAATTTAAATAATGGTTGAAACCTTCCACGAAGGAGTCGATCAGTCGTACGGAGTCGAGATTACCATAAGTATTGTTGAATCTATATATTAATTACTCCAACCAATGTCGTTTCTGCATTTGGATAATTTCTGTTGCCAGTTTAAAAAAAAACATTTTAGAGTACATTAAAAAGATTGAAAAATATAGGAATACGAACAAACTGATATCAAAAACATCCAAATCCAAATTATCGAAAATTAAAATATCGCAATTTATAGATTTTTTTAAATATTTTCGTGGAATCCGTGTATTTAAAACAGCCAACGTAATTGCAGTCAACGAATTTTTGTGCTGGTCATACCACAGAATGACGCTTTATGACATTGACAGTAAGTATACGTTTACGCTTTTCTTTTTATTGTTTTTGCATTAATCTTGCTTCAATAAACGTTCAAAACATTTATTTATTAAACATTTATTACGCTTTATATTTTATTTAAACTGCAAAGTGAACTTAACCTTAGATTCATCATAACGTCTCTCATATAACCTCAAAAGACTCACAGCGCGTGGCGCGAATGTCATTTTACGTGTCATTTTCTCCGTATTTATACATAAATATTATTATTTTTCAGAATTCCGATGGAAGACTCAACATCGCAAACCGGCAATTTGATAATGCGATTCGAGTTCACAATATGAAAGAAGAAATGCCAGACGTAGAGAAATGCCAGAAGAAATGTCAAACATAACAGAAGAGGAATGTGAAAGAAGGAATGCTGACCAGCGGGAACGTAAAAATGCTAGGCAAAGAGTGTATGCTGAAGGAAGAAATGCGAAATCTTATTTTAAATGTGCAGTACAACTGTGCTAATGCATTTGCATCTTTCGGAGTGCAAAAATATACCAGGTGTAGGCCCGTATTGTTTAAAAATTTCAGGTGAAGTATATCATAGAACGTCTAGAAGTTTGCAGAGTGATGGAGAGGTGCCGGCATATGCGCAACTATATGTTTACGATGCGGATGAAGCAGTCAGGGTACGTATGAGCCATCCGTCTAACCTTAGATGTCAACAAAATATAATGGAAACTATTGATAATGTCATCCGTCGTGTAAGTCCATATGCTCTCCAATACAAAAGGTTGAAAGAAGCGGTTGAGGAAGAAGAATCTATAGTTGCAGAGCACGGGGGCCAGATGCGGAATATTCAACTACTCTTTACGCGTTCTTCGTTAGATGACCAAAGAAGGTATAATGCTCCATCTAATAATAATGAAGTCGCCATTGTGTATGTAGCAGATTACGAAGGTAGGTTACCGCCAAACGTAGATTTTGCTGTTCACCCTAAGAATGTAGGAGGTCTCCAGCGTATTAATATGTTATCAATACATTTAGATCCGATGGTTTTTCCATTGTTATTTCCATCAGGTGAATTTGGTTGGACTCTACAGCCTTAAATAAAACAACATTAACTGCATGGTTTAAACTTAACCCACAAGATAATGAGGCATGTAATATTAAGTATCAGGATTTAACTAATTTCTATGTTTTTTCTAGCAATAAGCAGTGGAAGAAGAGGCAATGTGGCGGGGACAAGATTATTGGTCGCATGTCCCCCGTTTCTCCTAGAAATATAGAATTATACCATTTAAGACTTATTCTTTTACAAGTGACTGGGGCTACGTCCTTTGAATCTTTGCGGACTATTAATGGTTGTCTTAGTTCCTACATTTCGTGATGCAGTACGAGAATTAGGACTCATCGATGATATTGGAGAATGGCAGTGTTGCATGGCTGAAGCTTCAACGTATATGATGCCCAAAGCTCTTCGTGACCTATTTGTCTTATTAATGATTCATTGCCTCCCACCAGATCCGTTGCAGCTGTGGAACGATTTCAAAGATTTGATGTCAGAAGACTTTAGTCGTCAAAGTGCTACTGCAGAAATTGCACAAAATTGTTCCCTTTTGTATATTCAAAAGGCATTAATAAATGAAAATTCTTCATGCACATCACAGGGTTTGCCGGGACCAGATTACAGCAATACTTATAATGAAGTGGTTGATATTAATTTAGCATTAGAAAGTTCTTTAGGGTTAGAGATGGCTGGAAAACTCAATCGAGAACATTGTGCTTTCGACAGTATATTAAGTAAAAAATTTCAGATGTACCTGAATCAAAAAAATGTTTCTTTATTGACGGTCCTGGTGGCACAGGTAAAACGTTCCTTTATAAGACTATTATACATACTTGAAGAGGAAGATCTAAGAAAGTTTTATCTGTTGCTTGGACAGGAATATCAGCAATTTTATTACCAGGTGGACGTACATGTCACATGGCTTTTAATTTACTTCTTGATTTGTAGAATAACACAACATGCAGAGTGACATCCAAGAACCGTGCAATTATAAGTGCAGCTGATGTTATCATCTGGGATGAAGCACCGATGGCGCCAGTTATAGCTTTAGATATAATTGAACGTACTCTGCGCGATATAATGGGTAATAATGATATTTTTGGCAATAAAGTAATCATTTTGGGCGGCGACTAGACAAATTCTACCAGTTTCTCGAAGGGCTTTTCGCGATCAGTTAGTAGCGACATCTATTAAAAACAGCCAACATTGGAAAAATTTTACTATTTTCAATTTGAAAACTAATGTCCCCGCTTTAGAAGGTGAAAATTCATTTACACAGTGGCTTTTAGATTTAGGCGATGGAAAGCTGCCTACTGTGGAAGGAAAGTATGCGTCATCAGTGCTTATTCCAAATGAAAGTGTAAGTCAAAATGTTGTTCAAAGCATATATAATGAAGTACATTCTATAGCGGATGTTCCCCTAATGAGTAAACGAGCGATACTGTGTCCAAAGAATGAACATGCTCGATTGGTTAACGAAGATGTACTCGGGCGTTTAGAAGGTTCAATCTTTACATTTTATTATGTGGATAGTATTAAAGATGATGGTCGTGAAATGGACTACAAAATGATATATTTTTAAAATACATTCATTTATCAATAATCATTAAACTAAAATGCTATGTAATTTATTAATAAATAAGACGCTGTAATTTTATCGATAAAAATAAATACAAAGAAGAATTCGACAGCTGTTTCATTTTTTGTATGTCACTGACAGCTACCATAGACAGTAAAACCTGATTTTTTCACTGAAATTTTGTCTGTCACTGACAGCTACCATAGACACTAAAACCTGATTTTTTCCTCCTCAATGTTGATGAATTCATTATTTTTAAACCAGCCAAACTTAAAAACTCAGAGTTGACAGCATCACAATATTAACTGTCATGAAACAAAAAAAGAAATATTGCTTACTTAAAAATACGGCCAATTATCAAATTCTATTAACTTTGTAACAGTAAGGAAATCAATCGTGTTGCAGAGCAAACACAATTGGCCGCGGGACGACCGTCATTGGCCGCGAAGCGGCCACAATAGCAAAAATGGAAATTTTCCAGATACAATTGGCCGCGAAGCGGCTGACGTAGGCATAGGTAAACAATTGTGTTTGCTGCACAGCAAACACAATTGGCCGCGCAGCGGCCATGGCTGGCCGCGGAGCGGCCGTCATTGGCCGCGAAGCGGCCACAATAGCCGCCCGCAGGGCCTAGCAGTAAGCAATCGGCGAAGCCGATTGCTTTCCTGCTAGTTAAGAATAATTGCTCCAAGTCATCTGCATTTGCTGCCAGTTCCAGGCTATGGGTATAATATAATTGACTTATATTATTTATCAAGACCTCAGTCACACTCATCACAATACTAGCCGTGATCTGGAGAAGGATATTCGTTGGATTCGTGCATAATAATAATAGAGTTATTAGTTTAGTTTATATTATAGATCATATTTATCGAGTTTTAATTGTAATTATTATTTCTAGTAAGGGTTTTGTAAATAAGTATCGGTGTGAGATTCCTTTATAAGATGGAAATAGTTCATAATTATAAGCCGCCAGTTATTGGTATTTTTGTCGCGTAAGAGATAGCATTTTTTGATTATGATTTTGATTATAATTATGTTTCGATCCAAACATACAGGATTTAGTAAAGCTACAGTTATTGAGGTTTTACACTTAGAAAATGCAAAGGGCAGCATTATCAAATTCTAGATGAGAACCAGCAGGGATGTTAGGAATAATTTTAGTTAGTTTTATTTAAGTTAATATTTTCATGTCAAATATATTTTTAGTTAATATTGTAAAAAAACAATATTTCATGGGAGAATATTTTATTTTAAATAATTCTATCGGTACATCATATTTATTGGCCTTTTCACCTCCCACATACATCGCAGTATCGTTACATCATATTATAAGAAAATGATTTATATTGTATTGCAGAGAAATATATAAATATGAATTTAAATTCGCGACGACTCCTCGGTGGGCCCTCACCCCCCTCACATCATAACCGAAGGCAGCCGTAGGTTGCGGAGGCCAGAGCGGCTAGCGGAGCTATAATTCGACAGCGAATCAATAGTTAATAAATCCGTCATTATATTCCAGCGTTTTCATTAACTTCTCCCGCAGCCACGACACGTGAAAATTTGTTTGATTTATTTTATTTTTATAGATTTTTAAAATTAATCATTAAAAAATGGGAACGTCTTCATTCCCATGGATTTTATTTTAGAGTGTTTCACAAAGCTGAAAAGTAAAAAATAACTAAAGGCTTTTTGAATTTAAATAACATAAAAAATAACTACATTTTCATCTCTAAAATATTAGACTCAATCGTGTTATACCAATGAGGGTGTATATATAAAATACTACGAAAAAAATTAAATAACATTATAGAAATGATGATAACAACATCTTAATTACCGCAAACATTATTTAAATTGTAAAAAATATCAAACAGTGTTGCTACCAAACACCTCACACCTACAGAAAAAGACATTTTATCGCAATAATGGCAAAAGCATTTGTACCCAGAGCATATCGGAATCCAGGAAATCGGTTCGTTAAGTCCAGAAAGTATTGATGACTCAGCGCGACTCGACGGAACTCTCGCTCTAGCGGTTTGAAAACGCGGATCGTAATTCGCTGCAAGTGCTCCAAACCATCGAATATTTTCCTCATTTCTCATCGCTGCACACACTTTCGGCAATGTTCGGTCATTCATTTATTCAATCATTTTAATCCTCTTATTTTAGAACGATCGGGCCCAAAATCTATTCCATCTTCTCCTGTCTTGCGCCGCTTCAGTACTTTCTGAATATAAAGCGATTGGAGCGTGGGATTTTTGTCAAAAAAATACAGTTGTTTTTTTATTATTGTATACCTTTTCATTCGTAAATGAAAATAAAGAAATTCACTTACTTTAAAACCGTTTTATTTTTTTGGTAATACCAACCACTTTCAAAACGTCCTTTCCTTCTTCATGATAAACGAGAAACTTAATATTAGGTCCTTACGTATGAAATTGGCGTTAAGTATGGAAGGAACATAAAGCCGATTTTTTTTCATTATAATATATTTATTTAATCAAAGTATGTACCATTGCTATCTATGGACTTTTGCCATCTCATAGGTAGTTCATCGATCCCTTTACTAAAAAAACCATTCGGACGGGAATCAATAAAATCTTTGAAGGTGGTTTGGACTGCCCCATCGGAGTTGAATTTTTTCCTTTGCAAGAAGTTATCCAAATTTCGAAAAAAATGGTGATCTGTTGGGGCAAGGTCCGGAGAGTACGGTGGATGTCTTAGACATTCCAATTGAAGCTCCTCTAATTTGGTAGCCGTCTGTTGTGCAGTGTGTGGTCTAGCGTTATCATGAAGCAGCAGTGGCCTAGAGCGATTAACCAGCCTCGGTTGTTTAGCAGCTAGCTTTTCCATCATGGTTTGCAGTTGCTGACAATAGACATCTGCCGTAATCGTCTGGCCAGATTTAAGAAAGCTGTAGTGAACGACACCAGCACTAGTCCACCAAACGCTCACAAGTAACTTTTTTGGAGTCAATTTTCGCTTGGGGCATGGTTTGGCTGGTTCGGCAGGGTTCAGCCATTGCGATGAGCGCTTCCGATTATCGTACAGGATCCACTTTTCATCACAGGTAATGATTCGATTTAAAATCCCTTCATTATTGTGCCGGTTGAGTAATGCAACGCAGCAGTCAACGCGCGTTTGTTGATTTGCTTCACTCAATTCGTGAGGTACCCACCTTTCAAGCTTTTTCACCTTACCAATTTGCTTCAAGTGGATTAAAACAGTTTTATCACTAACACCGCAGCCTGCAGCTAACTCGGATGTGGTTTGCGATGGATCCGCTTCCACAATAGCCTTCAATTCTTCATTATCAACTTTGGTCTCCGGCCGTCCACGGGGCTTGTTCTGCAGGTCGAAATTTCCAGAACGAAAACGTTGGAACCAAGAACGCACTGTGTTTTCTTTTGCGGCACCGTCGCCATACAAATCATTAATCCTTCGAGCTGTTTCTGCAGCACTGGTGCCACGGTGGAACTCGTACTTGTAAATAACGCGATATTTCAAGTTTTTCATTTTGTAAACTGAGTGACGCAAAGAAAAAAACAATTGAGTAAAAAACAAATGAATTATAATTTTCAAAACACAAATACATGAGTATAAATTTGGATTTGGAATTCCTAACCAAAGAGAAGATATTTGAGATCAAATTTGCCAGTACGGCAAAACGCCAATTTCATATGTAAGGACCTAATATTTCAAAATATGGCCAATTATATTTTTTGGGAACTTTTTTTCGAACATATCATTCAACGTTTAATATTATTTTGTTGTCAATTTTGAGTGTTTTTTTTTAATTTATATTTTTGAAACTATTTCAACATTTATGTGTATTTCTTTTTAATAAATTTGCATGCTGGTAACACTCTTAATTGATTAATTGGGGAATTGACGTAATGATTGCTTGTATTTGATGTATGTATTGTAACAGATGATTGCATACTGTCAGAGCTTCTCGAAGAGAACAACACGAACGAACATTATATAACATTCTGGGACGCCCTAAAATACTAGAGAAACATCTGGAATAATTTGAAAGCAACGAGGATATTCTCGCAAACACTAGATCATCTTGAAGGCATAGAATCACCTCGAAGGTTTAAGAAACCAATGCGTTTTGTATAAAACGCTGAGCCAGTGTTGCGTTCATGATTATGTTGATGTTTAACCGACGACTTAGACAGCAATAAAGCCATGGCGACCGCAGAGTTACCAACGCACAGATTAATCAAAACGACAGATGTCAGGTGGCGTTCTTACTTGCGAGAATCAAACAAAATATTATAGAATGCGATAGTAAAGTATTTCAGACGAGTAATTAATTTCGAAATAGTATGAATACAAGAATAGTGCTTAATTTCTAGTCTTTTCATTTGTCTATCACAGTCACGTTCCGTGACAGTATTATCAACATATATCCATATGTCTCTTTAATTAAAATAATTTTAAATTAGTTTTAGGTGTCAAGGGGTATGGAGAGGGGGGTAATAAATGAGGGGAAAAGAGACAGATGACATGGTTGTTAATGGAAACATTTTAGAGAACATTCTAGATAAGATTATATTATTAATGGATTTGGCATTGAAATTGTAGAGATTTTTTATGATTATCATTTATTAGAGTAAAAAAAATTAACTTTGTAACCTCAACGTGAGTTTGATAATATTTTTACATTTCACTTCTTAAGCTTTGAGTAATAGAATCACCGGACGACTTACAAGTTTATATGATCATATTTATTTATACAATGAGATTATATGATCATATCTATTTATACATTATTTATACAATGAGAGGACTGTTACTCTCGAAACTTAAGTACTAAAATGTAAAAATATTATTTAACCCACGTAAAAGTAACAAGGATAATGTTTTTCACCTAATTAAATGATCATAGTATGCAAGATTTTCCTGATTATTAATTCAGATAATTATTATTTCGTCGCTGTAGGTATATATTATAATAAAGCCAATGTGCCGTTTAGTACTTTTGATATTTGTCGTTTCTGATATTTGTGTGAAATTTGTCAATTTCATATAAATAATTGAGATATACTAAAAAAAACATTGCCGTTCATCTGGAAAGTCTGCTTAGTAATTATTTAAAATATTTTTTAAAACAGTTTACCTCAGAATTTACTAAAACGGCACTTAGGCTTAAATATATATACAGCGACGATTTGTAAAAAAAAACAGCATCATTCTTCACTTTCGTAGTAGGTACCTACTCGTTGTTGGCTTCTATGACTAACTTTTTGTATCCACAAAGCGAGCGAACAATTTCCACGATTTCTTAAATCATGGAACTTGTTCGCTTTCCCTTGATAATATTTATTATATTTCTTTTCTTTAGATTTTCCCAATCCTTTTCTTAAAAAAATATCCTTTCCAGAAAGAAATTCTATTAGCAATCGAGTTACAAAGTAATAAAGTTGTGGTAAGGAAACGTAAATTGTAAAAATTTACTTTGCCAACTTCGCGAAGTTTTATTCTCAATTTTAATAGCCCATCCGAAAGAACATTTCTTAAACCTAGGTAAAAAAAAGATTGAGAGGTTTCAAAAGTTGCAGAAAAAGTTTGATCCCCACAGGGAAATGAAACTTTACTTACCCACGGCGCGAATAGTACTGTTTTTTTATTCATACGTGACTATTATATGATTATTTTATGTAGATTTAAAACAAAAAAATATTTAAAACGATCCTCAGAAGGATAATAGTTTTTTTTATAAAAATCATATTTCTAAGTATAATGATAAAGGTAATATTATAAATCAGTGATATAAAAGTGGAGGCAGCAATATTTCACTGAGATATTTCTGAGATAAATATAAAAATTTCTTCCATTAAATTACTGAATATCAATCAAAAATATTTTATTTACATTGATTAATTCAAAAGAATAAAACATATGTGTACATATATGTAAAACCCTCGAGCAATTTGGATTTTTCAATAGCTTGATTTGAAAATGAAAAAACACATTATTTTAATTTCGCCCCTCTACATCGAAACCTTTCTGCCTATGATCTTTTAAACACTAGTAAACTTTTTAATAAATTAACTTTCCGTTACGTGGTTTTTGTGTAGTTTGCTTAGGACATTTCATAAAATTTCTTCTAAAAAAGTAGAAACGCTTAAATTTACTTGAATAATTAAATATTATAATATGTGCAACGTCTGCTCGCCAGTTAATCAATTCAGAGGTGAAACCATAGTGCACTGACATCGGCAATTTGGTATTGTCAGACCGCTGTCTGCGAGATGTTTTCACGCTGGGGGTGGGTTTCCGCGTCTCCGAGTCCGCTCTCGGGTCAACATATTGTGCTCGAGGGGGAGGCTAAACTAAGATGAAATATCATCCATTCTTCATCCCCCACAAACATGAAACTAAGTGTCCCACCGTGGCCACATTAATATTTGAGGAACACTGTTACAACCCTTGCAAGGGTCGTGGGAATAGGAGTATGTAGGTATTTACAGTAACTAAATTTGCTTAAAAATTACCTTGGGATGTATGGTTTTAGTTTTTTAACCTGTTAACCGGGTGGAACAAATGTAAATAATATCGCGTGCGGGCAGGACGAATAAATACGTCCTTGAAATATATGTTGCGCCCTAGAACGGGCAGAACGTGTATTTTCGAACAACAAAGGTATTAATTAGGTCATCCATACATGTCTCGACAAGAATTCAGAACATGGAGGGAATCAGTATCATTTCGCTATTGAGAGTGATGAACGTGTTCTGGGTGAGCAGTGATGGGTACGTACTTATACTTACCTACCTGTTTTCGTATTATATATTATTTATACATATACTTTATATTTCCAACTTTTTTATTTAAGAAAACATTTTTATAAGTATCCATTAAAATGAATGAAAGCGATATCGCGATGACGAAAACAATGTACCGACCGATTCATTTTTTATTGGTAATCTTTTTTATTGGTTTGTAATTTTGTATTTTCCTTTGTACTTTATATATAAATAAACGAAAAATATATATACTGTTGTCTTTTTATTTATTTTAAGCATAAATAAAAATAAAAAATAACGTGAAATTACGTCCACCGGGCGTAACGTATTGATACGTCCTAGTGCGTAAGTAAAAAGGGACTCTCCCGGTTAATAGGTTAAGAAAACTAATCGTCATCATGGCTTTCTCAACGGTTTTTCTTCATTTATCTCGTTTCTGCATCTAATTTTCTCCAGTCTTGAATGTCTACGACAGATATTTCTTTGAAAACATTGTTACTCCATATAAGCCTTGGTCTTCTTAAGCTTATGCGCACTATGATCTTTGATTCAGTGGTATTTCTTATTCGCTCTTCTTCTTTTTACGATTTAACCACGGAGATCATTCCTCTTTGATACATTTTTAGACAAACTTGTCCAAATGAGCTCCTCAAAAAATTTCTTACAAAAGTTTCAGAACAAACTCATTCCTCTTAGTCTAATAAGACAAGCTTCATGGTTTTGTGATTAAGTCTCTCACCTAGGAAGCCATTGATTGGTGGTTCGAGCGCTTTTCCACGAGATCAGCAAGTTAGTTATATTTTTATAGCATCAGCTTAATCTGATAATAGTATGAATATTGATGTCACACGTATTCCGTGTACGTATCTCCGTAAAAAATATAGCCATATTTCAGGTGTTTTTGTATTCAGAATTTATTTTAATTGTGGATTATAAAAAAGTTCAGGGAGCACCAATTTTTAAATTATTACATCAAATTACGATAAAAAATATTTTTAATATTTTGATTATCTAAACTTCGATTTTCAAATTTAATTTTGTTAGTATACATTTTTTATCCTGAAGAATGGGTCTTGGTCTCTGAAACATGTTGTTTTTTTCAATAAAAAAGTGGTGTAAACAAAGTTTATTTCCATGAATTATAAAAAATATTTAAGTTATATTTATTCTTATTGACTTTTTATAACTTTTTGTGTTTACATGTTTATTTTAAAGTTAAGTAATACATTTATTTGCTCATCCTACACATTATTTTATCTTTAAATGCATTCTATTTGATATTTTTTCCAGGAATAAGCCATAGGAAGTATACATCCTATTTTTGTAGAAATAGGTTCAAACATATCTAAAAACAGAAATCGGTACCGCGTCTTGCTACGATTTGAGGCCAATTGTATCAGTTGCGAACAGAATTTCATATTCTTGCTTAAAAATATCACATAATATTATGTGAATTCAAAAATTATATATTAATAATCAAAATAATCACTCGTGTGCCAACTAAGCAGTAAACATTTCAAAGCTGCATAATAAATTAAGGTCAATTTAAAATCTTCGATGGACACATTGTAAGATATTTTGAATAACTCAGGTACAGTTGCCGGCAAACTTCATGAAATTCTTTGGCTAAGTGGGGGAATACGCAGAAGACGAAATTTGGGTCTCGTTGGTGGAAAGGTAGATGCGCAAACGTCCCCCCACTACGCCGCAGAATTTCAAGATGTTTGCCGGCTCCTGTACCTTGCCATATCCAATATCGCAGTCTAAGAATTCAATTTGATTCACAGTACTTAATGCCATAATTTCAAACAGCTTCAGACTTTATTATATGTTTAAAAACTTAGCAAACGTGTGAGTTGACCTTTTATCTCAGCCGTTATCGGAGCTGAGATTTGTAATCCACTCCGCCTGGACCACTTTGTCTCACTCTCGGGCTGTTTTAGAGAACAAGAGTGATCCGACCTTTTGCATGGCATTATCTCAAGAGGATACGTGTAGTAATAATTTTTGAAATAGTCTAAAAAATTATTTATTTATTGTATTTTCTAAAAGTAAAATATTTTTTTAATATTCTTTAAAAATTTCGACTTGATCTGGTTAAAAAATATTCGCATATCAATGCATAGCACTAAACACATTTATGGCAACTGCTACAGACCGGTTTGTACCAAAATAATTTGAAGTATCATTATATGCATTGTATTCAATTAAAGTTAGCTATTATTCAAAGAACATAATTTAATATGTACAAATTTTATTTTATACTTCTATTTTTAAACTTAAGATCCATGAAAGTAACTGACATTTAGAATTAGTGTCGGTATTTCAGTAAGAGTGAAACTGAGCTGTCGATAGTTGTGAATGCACGATTAAAAAATATATATTACTAATGATTGTGGTGGTGCAGAGGTTACGTCTCGAAACCGGTAAACAAAAAAGTAATTGTTAGTGGTAATACACCAACATTTTGTTAAAATGTCTGACCGCAGAGTAGCTTGTTGGTCTTGTAGTTAGGACTCTCGCTTCGTGATCCAAAGGTCGCGGGTTCGAACCTCATTCTATACCAGCAATTTAGTCCTATTTTCACAGCACAAGCGTTTAGCTTAGTTTGAAAATAGTAAGAATATTGAAGTGACACAAGTATTCTGTGTTTGCATCTCTATTAAAAAAAAATAATGCATCAAAAATTAAAAATAGGAAAAAATTTGCTTTTTACGAAGAAATTCTGCGTAACAATAGAAAACACATTAGATTTTATGCAGACACTGAAACAATTAATTTAATTTTCAATATTTTGTATACATATGTATGTATGTATGTTTGTATGTTAACATGTAAAAAAAATGCAATTTTTCATCTAAACTAATATTTTTAATAGACCTTGGTCCCAATTAAACAAAAGTATGACTCTAAGGGCCGGTTGTTTCAAGTTGGATTAAAGTAAGCGTTCTTTTAAAGCATAGATTTTTGCGTTCTCCACCAATCAGACGATCCGTTTTCGTAAAAATCTATGCTTTAATCAACCGCTTACTTTGATCGAACTTGAAACAACCGGGCCTAAGGTATAAGGTGGTGTTAACTCCTTGAACACAACGACATATTTTACGAATACTACTTTCACTCATCAAATAAATGACAGTAATTTTAATATATAAAAACTTTGTGGTGCAATAATTATTGTTAGTGCAGTTTCTCTATTTTTTAGTTGTTTGACTAATCGAAAATAATACAAGGTATTAACGCATCTAAAGCGGTGATTTATTTTCATCTGACCAGCGCGCGAGGTAAGCTCCCGTCAGCCAGGTACGCTCGTATCAATCTCTCCTGATTGAGAGAGACGGCTACATACCGGTCTCAAAGGTACTAATAAAATAAAAGAATTTATGATCTTTATTTCCCTTACGATATGGTAAAAGCAGAAAGAATTGCACATAATCAAGTATTTTACAGTACTTTTTACGCTATTGTGTAAGTAAAAACGACTCCAAAAGTCTGGCATTATTTTTGGGCTTCGTGAAATGACTAAAACACGCTTTCTTATACAAACGCGGACATCGCACTGCACGGTAGAGTTATTTTAGACAAGTGCGCAGCGACCAGCAACGGAAAAATGAAATTACCAGAGACAAGCCCAGAGTGGGCACATACGTGCGAAACAGTTCTGAATGACCTGATGATTGACTTTTGAATTTTTTTATAAAATTTATTTTGTTAGTGCCGTGAATGTTCTTGTGAAAATTAATACAAATTTAAAAAAATTGTCTGAATCAAGGATTAAATATGTGTTCAATTACATCGCGTAATTAATACGATTTTGATTACAGACAGGATCCCTTAACAGTATTTTTAAAAAAGATTTGAGATTTTGTAATGTTTTTTTTATTTTTCATGTACTAGAAAAATGCGAGGAAGTATGTTTTATCATTTTAAGCTACATGATTTTGTGTAAAGGTAAAGAAATACGCTCAAAGCCTTAGACATGTATGTAGGTGTTGGATTCGTATGCTGCGAATACAAAGGACCTCGAGGCAAACGCCTATATTCTTTATTCTTTAGAAACTCCGTAATAAAGACAGGCATTCCACAACATGCAGGAAAACCTTCCTTTCATCCTTTGGGCTTGTTGCTAGGAGAAAACATTGAGAAGCATTGCAGCTCATCGCAATTAACAAGGTCTAGGTTTATGAAAAGTGGAGAAAAGCTGTACACGCTGTAGATGCAGAAAAAAAGAACCACGATTATTTATCCTTAAGACATATCATTTAAGCATTATAATATGATATTATATGATGTTCTCTTCCCTTAAACTCAAAAGGAGCATTATAAACAACTTGTAATAACATAGTTGCACCCGACGATATTAATATGGTTTAAAGATAGCTTAACAAATTGTTACTGACGTGGTAGTTAAATGATAAGAGAAGGTGCAGTATGACGCATTCCTATTTATTCACTCTCTGTTCACAACACGTTCTCACATATAAATTAAATTTATCCTTTCGCCATTTTTTTTAATCATAACATACCTATGTAGCATTCTCACTTTTAATCATATTAAAAGTGTTTTAAATAAATGTTCAAGTTTTTTGTGTGTAACATTGTGGAAATTCATTTTTAATATTTTAAAAAATGTTTTACGTAGTAAACGTGTTATTATTGACAATGGGAGAAATCCCGAAAACGTTCTAATAATTCAGAATAAATATAGTGGAATAAAACAGTGTTGTGTTTACCCTCATATTTTAAGTAGCGTAAGCGCCTTCTGCAGATTCAAAAATCTTGTTTTCACAATATATAAATATTTCGGAAGGCGATTACAGTGAATTTTTATAAAAAAATAAATTGTAATAATGTAAAAAAAAAATTGGCTGATTTTAGTAGAACATAGAATTGATCTTACTCCGCCTGATGACATTAATATCTCATTTTTACCAAAATTGTGTAACTAATTGAACTTAGTTATACAAATCTGTATAACTAAGTTCAATTGTTCCCCCTTCCTGAAAGATATCTGTGACGTTAAAAATAATCACTGTGGTTTATAAAATTTATTAGTTTTTTTTAATTTTCAAAGCCAATGTACACAATTACTACTACGAAAGGACCCTGCTGAAGTTTAAACAGTGAGTAAACAAAACCTTTTGAATGTAAAAAGGTGATTCATTAATTATTTTACCTAGCCTAAACGTAATTATTTTCACCGTATCACAATGTGAAATATGCCGTGAGAATTTTAAACAAAATAAAATAAAAATATCTCTGAATAATGTACGTGGGTACTTTTCGAAAAACCATTCTTTCAGCTTTCGGTATTGAATATTCATAACTTCGGGCGAACGTCAATATTGAATTATGAGTCGAGTGCTTCGTTTACCATTTTTTTTCGGCAAACATTTAACTCGCGAGATCACTCGGCTGAGTTCCCCGAACTCGAGAACATTTTCCAATTATGCCCCCCCCCCACCCCCGCCAACCCGTAGGCCCGGAACTCCACCCCACCCCACCCCACCCCACCCACCGAGACCCGCTCGAGAATCGGCGGTATTTTGTGATTTCATCAAGGAGTGAAAATCCTTTATAGAGATGTGGGGAAAGTTGATTATGTTTACAAAAGGTTTTCCCTCTTCTCGGGGTTCGTTCCTGTGTTTAAATCGTTTCGATTAAAATTTCCAGATTAAAGGGAGAGAAGGGAGGAATATTCCTCTAATTATATTGTCACTGTTACACGTTTCTCAAGCGTACTATAATTAACAAATAGGTAATTTAGAAAAATGAAATTTTATACAAAGATTTTAATAGTAAATACATCGGTTACACTTCTATGAATCTCAACATAAGACGAAAAGTCATCGTCGTTGTCTCACATGTAATAACTTTTCTGAATTCATGAACCACGTAATGAATAATTATCATTGATTTCATTCACGTGCTATCAAACTTTCCCATCCCATCGTGCGTAAATATAGTAAAATGAATGATTTTGAATATTTATAAATAACAATAAATTTAAACTCGGGTGAAAATTTGCTAAACAATACTACTTTCACAAACTCTTCTCCTCTTTTCACAATATTCCCATATTACTAGTCACCACCTCAATTTTTCAATACCTAACAATTTGATTATTTAAATTTTCAAGTTATTCATGTAGAATTTTATATTTAAAAGTAGTATAATACTTCATATGTCGATGCGGATTCTGTTACTCTCAAAATTTAAGTAATACTATATAAAATTATAATGAAACTCACGTTGACGATATATTGTTTAATTTTTTCACCCAATTTAATGATCATCATATAATAAACAATTGAAAATTTCCAATAAATAGACAAGTTATATTCTTCGTTACTTTGTCATTGTTAAGTACTCCTATGTAAAGTTTGTCACGAAAATAGTTCTCAGGATTTTAATATTTTCCTTGATTTTAATGAAAAATACTTATCACTCTAATCAAAGTTCACGAGCTTCAGGGGTCAGAAAAGTGGTTCACATCCAGTTGATTCCAAAAAAAAAAAAAAAAGAAAAAGCGTATTCCAAAAAAGGAGGAAGACCTGCCGCAGTTTCTAAATTAGGAAACTCTAGCTAAAACTTGAGAGTGTGGAGGCGAAAAATATTGCATAAGAGTCATAAAATAATAAAGTGAAGGTTTACGGTTTTGATATTCCGCTGTCATGTGATGTAACAGGGTGTACTTTTTTGGAATTTTTTTTTCAGAAAACAATCCATTCTTGTAATCTCGCAGCCGATCAGTTATGTTATTTTGTTGACCTTTAAAATAATTGGTATTTGAAATTCAAATAACTTTTTATCTAGTCCTATCATTGTAGAAAAGTTAGAAACCCAACTATTATTTTCGTTATCTTTATTTTGTATCGCGAACAACAAAACACGAAAATTTTATAGATTGTATTTTTTATAAATTGTTAATTTTATAAGTTATCGATTTGTGTGACTGGCTTCAAAAATATATATGCACTTTATCTAATTAATCTGAAGATTTTTGTAATGCCATGAAAGATTCTGTTATGAACTAAAAATTGGGTGGTTGGCTGCCACGTTCGACAGAAAACAGTTTTGCAAGCGAAATGAAAGTAGCGAAAAGAAGAGAAATATGTTTTTCAGTGACAGAGTGGAATAATCGTGTTTTCACGGGACGTGACTTTTGGAGGCAAATAAAAGCACTTCGAAATAAATTTAGTTTAATTTATTTCTAAAGAAAGTCACTGTAAACTAGTTGAATTGTAGTATGGTTCATAATTTTGCTGTCGTTAAATGTCTACCGAATATTTCACATATTATTAATACTACTTCTTATAACGCTGTTTCTATCGATCAGATCACTTTTGGTAAATTCCGTTTAATACTCGCTCGTAGAAACTACTCGCTTCGGTATCCCTTCATCTTCTTTCACTGGTATTACTGCTGGTCGCACTGGGTTCGCTCTGTTGGTAGTATCGCGTGTTGTAATATCACCGTCACGAATTACTGGTCACACTGGTTTTATCGCGGAGATGTCACCATGTTAAGGTGACAAACTTAATTCTTTACTCCACGTTGCGTGATGCCTTTCATAGATAAATTCCTTCGAAAGGTTTGTTTTAGAGATAACGAGTGACCTGTAGTGTTCTTTACTTTCTAATGTAGTATTTTATGGCGTCGTGGAATGTCAAGGAATCTTCGAATGCGGTCATGCATGACTTACACTGCTTTGCTTGACTGTTGTTTTATTTTGATCAGCATTTAATAGGTATATCGTCAATTGTAAATATATTTAGCGCTTTTACTGAATATTCCTACAAAGTACAAGTATTTTGTCGGATATATCTAAAACAGTCTGTTTATAAGTAGCTATTCGTTCAAGAGCAGAAAATAATATATTAAACAATATATCTTCGGCAGAATATGCGTGGTTTGTAAACAATGTAGTATTTATTATCCATGGAGGCCCGTGTCCCAGCAGTCGTTATGCTAAGCACCTGAACTGGAAGCCCATGGAGTGGCGCACCCTACTCTTCTGCAGGACGAGCTAATAGCGTGTCAAGGACTCGCGCATGTGCATCACTTGTGCAATATTCCCCATAATGCCTCCTTTGAAACAAAACAATAGAGTGTGCATTGTTCTGCATACTCACATACTTAATTAGACTATTTGCATTTTATGTTAACGGTTCAAAACCCTTTCTTTTCCATTCGTAACATAAAAGTTAAAATCACGACATTATAATTTTTTTTTTTAAATACTTTTTTTAACGCTGACTTATTTTAATACGTGTCTAATCCTATAGATGGCACAAGAAGGCATACCTTTACACTAGAGATATAATTTCTTCTTCAAATATAGCAAATTTATTTTGCGGTGACACAATTATAATTTATATAAATTAACTTTGTAAACACAACTTATTTAATGAAAAAAATCAATATGTTTCGAAGCCAATAAGAAGCCATTGGCTTCGAAACATGTTGAATTTTTTCAATAAATAAGTGGTGTTTACAAAGTTAATTTATATAAATTAGAGATATATTTAATTAACTTATTCAATAAATCAATTAAGATAAATTATGCAAGTCTCACAGAGACGAAGCTATATCTTCCAGTCTTCTCAAAGAAAACCAGCGACTACCCGTGTTGGTTCTCAAAAGAACTCATAAATAAAGTTAGGCAAAAAAAAGAGGCACACGCGCACTACAAGAGAACACACACAAAACCAGCATATATCCGATTCAAGAAGCTGAGATTGGAGTGCAAAAAACTCAGTGCCAGCTGCTACAGGAACTATGTTACCAGGATGGAGTCCCTGATGGAGACCGATGCTAGCCAGTTCTGGAAATTTGTGAAAAAGAAGCGTCGTAATAACCTTGACATTCCATTTGAAATGTCTTGGAATGAGAAAACAGCTGTTAATGGTGGTGAAATAAGTAACCTCTTTGCATCATACTTCAGGAGTATCTATACTATTAACAACGCTGCCCCAGCGGACCATAATACTAGTACTCTAAGCGTCAAAGATGCTAACTTTGAATTAAGGAATTTAGCGTCACCTTTGATAACGTCTTTAAACAGCTAACGAGCCTGAAGGTCAGCAAAGGATCTGGGCCCGACGGTGTACCGAATCTCTTCCTAAGGAATTGTGCAGCCGGTCTCTGCGAGCCCATAACGCATATATTCAGCAAATCACTACAGCTTGGAGTCTTTCCCTCGGCATGGAAACTCTCGTTCATAAGCCCAATTCACAAATCTGGTACTAGGTCTGAGGTAACTAACTACCGCCCGATATGTATACAAGTTGCCATGTCAAAGCTTTTCGAGAAACTAATTCTTCCTCAACTTACATTTGCATTCAAAAATGTAATTACTACAAAGCAGCATGGCTTCTTCAGTGGCAGATCTACAACAACGAATCTGTATCTATACATTAACTACATACTCAATGCTCTGAACCAGGGGGTGGATGTACATGCTATCTACACAGATTTCAGTAAGGCTTTCGACATGGTAGACCACATAATCCTGATTGACAAGCTCGGTCTGTATGGTGTGAGAGGCACAGCATTAGAGTGGTTCCATTCGTATCTAACTGGCAGATTCCTACAAGTTAATGGATTTATCTCTGAAGAGTATGAAGTATGCTCTGGTGTCCCTCAAGGGTCACATCTTGGTCCGATTCTCTTTAATATTTTCATCAATGACATTGCAGACAATTTACTATCCGATTACCTACTATATGCAGATGACATGAAAATTTTCAGAAGAATCATGAATGACCAAGACTTAGAAATTCTTCAGCACGATCTCAATGAACTCCACAGGTGGTGTACTAAAAACAAACTAATGTTAAATATCGGTAAATGCTCAGTAATGTCATTCTCTAGATCACGAAATCAATATCAGGCTAATTATCTCATTGATGGACATCATCTCCCGATAGTCACCTCGGCAAAGGACCTTGGCGTTATTGTGGACCATAAACTGAATTTCTCAAGCCACGTGGAGAAAGTTGCGTCACAAGCTTTCAAGACTCTTGGTTACATCATTAGAGCTGGGAAGGACTTCAGCAATGTCTACACGCTGGTACGACTATTCGATAGTCTTGTGAGACCGATTTTAGAATACTGTTCTGTCATTTGGTCGCCGTATACCAATAAACTAATCAATCAGCTCGAAAGAATACAACGCAAACTATGTAAATGCATCGCCTATCGTACACGATCACCAGGAGATATTGAGACCGTATATAACAGATTTAGAATCAGCAAACTAATCATTCGAAGACAATTGTCTGATCTGACCTTCTTCTACAAATCTGTCAACGGACAGATAGACTCGCCCGAGATCCTGGAACAATTTGGCATTATCACTGCTAGGCCGGATCTAAGAGTGCGTAGATTGTTAGAAACCACTAAATCCACAAAAAGTTACGTGTACAATGGCCCAAGAAATAGGATTGCCAATCTGGTGAATAGCCACTGTGTTGATATCAACTTCTTCGATGAATCATACGTCTCATTCTCATCAGCGGCAAAAAGATTGTTATCACAGTATTAAAATTACCCTCAACCCTATATGATTATACCATGTTGTTACTATGCTAGTATTGTTTTTTTTATGTATGTGCAATTTTTCTAATCCATTCATTTAAGTCTATTATTTTTGTAAAATCAATGTATATAGCCGATTGGCGTATGAATAAATAAATAAATAAATATAAGAAACGTGTATAGAAGTATTTTATACGATGGCCTCAATTATCATCAGTCATTAATACCCTTGTTACACTCACAAAACGATTATCTAATAAACAAAACATAAATAATGAATTAATTCAATTAAAAAACGGACTCATATCCAACGATTTTAATATAACATATATAAATAAAGCAATTAATCGAAACAAAATTATCATATCTCTGGAGTTGCCACCCACATCAATAGAGTTTCTGCCATATATAAGGGGAACTACTGACAAATTAAGTCATCTCCTAAAGTAAGATAAAATTAAAACTATTTTTAGGACCGATAATAAAATATATTATTCATTAAGACTCCTAAAGGCAAAATTCATCTGGAATCACACGGAGTGTATAAAATTCCCTGTTCTTCGCATGACAAAGTATATATCGCGGGTAGCTGAACATAAAGTAGATGTCAAAAATAAAAATATTACTTCATCTTTGGTGCAGCATGTTTTAACCAAAGGCCACAAAATAGATTTTGATAATGTACACACCATCGCTAATCTTAACTTAGAATCGACATACGTCTGTCGAAGTCGACTCGACATACGTGCATCGGTGCTGAAACAAGAAATTCATGAACGTATCCAGAAAAATTCCTCCTTTTATTATTTAGCACATAGTACATGCATACAAAACATAATGATCGTTTCATTAAACAAGAAAAACATCACCAATATCAAAAACATGCACCTCTTATTTGCTATACCTAATATCATGCAATTTGTATTGCGCGACTGTTTATTCATGTTTTTGAGAGAATAAGCTAAATGGGTTTTATGGTGGAGTGTATGTATGTAGGTATCATTTTTATATATTTTGATATCATGGTCAACTTTGCCATCCCTGGTAAACATATTTTTCAAATACACAACTTGCAATGTTAAGTATAAATCCTAATGTGCACGTTTTGTGGTTTCATGACTGTAGTAGTATCTGGACTGCCCACGGCTGCCCAACAAGGCATTCAGTAAATGCTTCTGTTTGTTGTATTCAAGTTGTTTATATTCCTGTCTATTTGAAAACGTTCGAGCATAGCTTTCAGCGCATCAAAAGGTTAAACGAACGGGCTTTTCTCGGCTCCCATACCCACCACCACCTGCTCAAAATTTACGGTTATTTTTTTATTATTAAATCCTTCATACTAACTTTCACCGTCTGTCATGATTACTTGTGAAATAATTTATATGTGAAAATTATCACCCTTTGCGTTATTTCATCGAGCTGAAATTTTGCACGTCGACATGAAGTCGATGACAATGTATTCTATCATAAATTTGGGGTCACACACGCATACAAAAAATGCAATTTTTTCTGAGATGTTCGGGATATATAAACCATTTGGGATAACTTAAATACTATCCGTCTATCTACTAACTATACATTGCTTATTTAAGTAAAAAAAAATGTAGACACCAAAATGGGAAATATACCAAAAAATGGGCTATATAATGGGCTTATTTGATAAATTACCCATGTCGGTGTCTACTTATCAATTATTACTCCCACCATAACCGGAGCCACGCACCTTTCAAAAATCACTTTGCTAACTGAAATAAGTAATGGATAGTTGGTATGCGTCCGTCCTAACGAAGATACAGTGGTATTGAAACCGGTAGACGTAAAATTACACCAAGTGGTGCATACAAAGTTTTTAATTGATTTAAATTAATAATTATGTTCATCCACAAAGTTAACGCTATAAACATAAAAAATATTCAAAAATTATTTTGATTATAATTATCATTTTTTTCTGAACATTTTAAATATTATATACCTAGTACCAATGTGATACAAGGGATAACCATGGAAACCAAAGCCTCGCATAAAAAGAAAACTTTGTTTTTATGCAAGTGAAAATGCGTCTTGCGATAAACCTTTTTGTGTAACACAGATTTAGACTGGTACTCTAGGTGTTAAATTAAGTTTCATCAAAGAGATTAATCTTAGCCTTCTTTTTTTTATTTTTTTATTTAATATTTAAACTACATTTAAATCATAATACATTTGTCTATTACAATCTACTTAGATACATTTTATTTTATTGCTTTGCCTCTCCAAAAATGAGACTTGCTCATGTGCTTGGTGAGGGGCTTACACTTCATTAGTTTATTTTGGATTTGGCTTATTTGTTCCTTAGCTATATGTCTTGTTATGCATTGTCAAATTGTATCAATCTAAAGTGTTGGTTTATTTTTTTCTTTAATTGTTGTAAGTCATCGATTTTCTAAATATCTGTAGGTAGGTTACTGAAGTTTTATATGCCCAAGTATATGTAGTTTTGTTGACACAGTTTGATATTATATTTTGGGATTTTAAAATTATTTTTGAATCTTAATGATGTGTTTTTTTCAAATTTAGCAGTTATGTTTTCTTTAATTAGTTGTATAATTGACGTTTTTTTGTAAACATTTTCTAATTTTGAAACTTGGAATTTAGAGAAAAGTAATTGTGTAGAGAAGGTTTTTCTTTTTTTTACCTGTAATTGAGACCTGTAATTGGCCATCTATATTGTATCAATGTTTTGTATGCTTTTTTTTTGTGCTGTTGGTCTTCCATAAACATTAAATAAATAAATAAATAATTGATCTTTGGATTACTTTCACTGTGTTTATGATGTTATTATACGCCCCTCCCCATCCAATGATTCCATATTGGAGTAGTGCATGGACAGAAGCGTAATAAACCATTTTTAAATTATCTATGGTAAGTGTGTTACGCAATCTTATGAACATATTTATGCATTTCCTTATTCTTTTGACCAACTCGCTAATGTGGCTGTGCCATTTTAGGTGTTGGTCTATTATTACACCAAGATATTTTAGTTCTCTTTTAGATTCTAGGGTTGAGCATTTGTCATTGCAGTTAGTTTTTAGTTGTGCAGTTGGTGTCATGTACAATAATTTGTAAATTTGAAGGGATTGTCGGTTTTTTTATTGAAAAAGGAATAAAGTAAGTTTTGTCGGAATTTAAGGAGAGTAAGTTGTTGTCAAACCATAATTTTAGCGTAATTATGTCATTGTTCGCTTGTGTATTAACTGTGTCCCAGTCGCTTCCTTTCGTGATGATCGCAGTATCGTCAGCGTATGATATTATTTTTCCGTTCAGTTTTAGGTTGAAGATGTCGTTAACGTTAATTATAAATAGCAATGGGCCTAGATCTGTCCCCTGGGGTATACCGCGCTGGTTAGGGGTTGACTTGGAGTTTCATTAATTTTTACACATTGTTGTCTTTCATGTAGATAACTTTGAAACCAGCTTAGAGCTGTACCTTTTATACCAACAGATTTTAATTTTAATATTAGTTTATTATGTGAGACACTGTCAAAAGCCTTTCTTAGGTCCACGAAAATACCAATACATTTAAAAGATTTGTCTAGCGATTCTTGGACAGTATTTGTTAATTGAGCTATTGCGTCTTGCGTATTTTTATTTTCCATGAAACCAAATTGGTTATTATGGATTATTTTGTTTATTTTGAGAAAGTGAAATATTCTTTTTTTAACGATTTTTTCTATAATTTTTCCAAAATTTGATATAAGAGATATTGGTCTGTAGTTAGTAGTTTCCTCCGGATTGCCTGATTTAAATATAGGAGAGATAATGGCTCGTTTATAGTTTGACGGAAAAATTCCAGTTTCTATATTTAGGTTTATTATATGCATTAGAGGTTTAGATATCTGTTTTTTGATAAATTTTAAGATATTACCCGTGTATCCGTCATAGCCTGGTGCTGATCCACTTTTTAAAGATGTAATAATTTGTTCAATTTCTTCATTCGTGGTAGGTAAGAATTTTTCCAATTTATTCTCTGTATATGTTGCTTTTGGAATTGATGTGTCAGTGATCTGTGGATTTGTAATTTTTTTTGCCAAATTTTTACAGACGTTGGCAAAGAAATTATTAAAAATATCTGCCGCTTCACGGGGATTTTCAGAGCAGTTTATCTTAGTGTTTTCGTGTGAGAGGATACTTATACTTTCTTTTTCTGATTGTTTTTTATCAATTATCTCATTGATTACTTTCCAAATTCTCTTACTATCGTTTTTTGCAGACTCTAAATTTTTTTTATAATAATTTTCTTTGGTAGTTTTTATTAGAAATCTTTTGATAGAATCTCTATAATGACTTGTGCTTTTATCGCTCTGATCTTTCCAATTCCAGTTAACATTATCTAAGGTCAACAAACTTTGTGCACCTATTTGTGAATAATAGAAGAAGGAATACAATATTTTAATCGTGTTTCAAATTAAAGTTTTTTTTCGATAAGTTTGAGTTCTATTGAATGTGCCAATTTATTTACAATATTTATTTAATTCTTTCATCCAATGGGCATGATGCTGACTATTTTTAAGTGAACTTATTGCAGTGTGATATGTTAATTGTATTAAATTGTAATTAAAATAGGTGTAATATGTCAATTGTTGTAACAATCAAATCTTTTACATACTACGTCTCTCTCATAGAGTAAAAATAGGGTCGCTCAGGTGGTTTGGGCATGTTGAGCGAATGAATGAGGAAAGAATGGTAAGAAAGATATATGATGCAAGTGTTGACGGTGCCAGAAAGAGAGGGCGACCACGAGGGCGAGGGAAGACGTGGCATGACCAGAATAACCAGATACTGGAAGATGGTCCTGTTACAAGCTTGAACAACCGTCGAGTTTGCATGCGAAGATGTATGAATGTAGATGAAGCAAAAGTTGTATATCAGGACAGAAGAGTATGGCGCTCTATCCTCTCTGCCTACACCCACGGGAAAACGGTGTAATGGTAAGTTAGTTAGTTAGTCTTTCTCTACAGAAGCAGAACTACTCGTGTTTAGAGAGAAAAAGAGAGAGATCTCTGTGATTTTCTCAAACCTGGTTTTTTTGGGCTTCACGTCCTAATTTATTTTTTTTTGGAAAAATACAGTACAATGTTATAAAAAAATTGTATAATATCGAAAAATATTCATTTTGCATGACCAGTAAAGTTTCCTCAAAACTGGTAAAAAAAACTAAGTAAAAAAAATTATAAAAAATATGTGATAAAAGTTTAAATTATGACCATCATTTCAAAGATTTAAATTATTATAATGCATAAAATGGGAAGGGTGGGAAGAGGAAAGGAATGGGATTGAATTAAAGAAGTATATTTTTTTTTTCGATAATCATAAATTAGATTACGAAGTTTCATTTTAAATAAAAGCAAATTGTGAATAAAAATTTCTAGGTTATTGGTAAAATTTAATATATTGTATTTTGAAGTGGAACAAGTTAAAGGGTTAATTTTGTTTTTTTATTGTGTATTCGTTTCTGATATTCCATGCCCACTTCATTGGACCACAGTCCGTTTTGAAATGGGTAATCTACAATAATGATGCAACCTATGTACCTATATATATTTAATTAATATTCGGTAGTCATTCGGTAGTGAAATAGGTTCTTATCATGATATATATAAATGTGTACTAAAAATATGGAATAAATATATTGTCATATTGCTGCTAGAAGAATGAATGAAAACGCTGGAAATTACGAGCGGATTTATTTAATAATTGAATAATTAATATTCAATATAAAAAGTCACTTAATACCATAAAATCTAAATTCCACTATTTCGTAATTTAACATTAGCAAATAGACACTTTATTACCGCATTAAAACTTTTTTTTAAATTCGCATAAACATTCCATCCAGTTTCGCACGTATTATTCACTCCGGTTTATTTCGCTACGTAAGTAAAAACTTCACTAGAATATTCACTCGTTATCGCACGGTTGGAACCCTAGCCTCCGCAGTCCGTGGCTGCCTTAACTTATCCCCAAAGACTATATATTTTTATTTTTTTTTGAAGAAATCAGACCTCTCTTTTAGATAGAGACTTCGCTTACTATGTATTATAATCAAAGTAATGTACATATGTAAGAAGTACAAATATTTGACTCCTTCATACTTATGCTTTCAATAGGTATCGTCATGATTCGTTGTCAAATCGAACGCCTAAACAGGGTCAAATCGAACGAGTAAACAGGGTTTCCTTAAAATCTCAAGCGGTGATCTCCGAGCTTAGTTTCATATCAAAATCTCGACATGTGAACGCGATACTAAGATCATCTCAAGTAAATATCTGAGATTTATCTTATTTTGTCTTATCCTTAGGGCGCTCGGAACGACCCCTGTTTAACACCCCGACCCTCCTCCCCTAAATCGGGCTCTAACATCTTCAATCTTTATATAGACTACCCTTTTCACACCCCTAGTTCATCTCAGAATCTTCATTTCGGTTATTACTTACGAAGTTGTTTACAAATACAAATTAATTAAAGGTGTTGCTAACCGTAAAGTTACTTATTCAAATATTCCAAGTAAATTTGAAATGTAACAATGTAATCCAGTCACCTTTTATGATCTAGCATAGTCTCGGGTATACATTTATGTACAGAGGCGGCTAAAAAAATTTAAACACTCTTCGACTTAAGACAAACTTGTTGTAACATTTATGCAGATATCAAAGGTTGTAGCTCTTCAACATTTTGATTCCCGGCGAGGTCAAAATACGTATGTGTAATTTTAATAAGCTTCTATATTTTTCTGTTGTGTTACGTGTGTGTTTTGGTGTTTAAAATTGAAAAAAAATTGATGTAGTGGTTACGTATTGGCTATCAATACTTTGTCAAAAGCATGGTGTCTCTGTGTTTATACGTGGCAATACCGTGTCGGAGTCATATGTAGTCACGAATTGTCTTATATTATCTTTGCGGAATCTGCGGCGAGACTGTTTTCGGAATGCCGGATACCATGATGTTTTTGATTTGAGTTAATCATCTCTATTAATATTTATCGGGTCCTTTTAGATCTTGATTAAGCCAATATTAAGTCTAAAAATCACATTATTCTATGTGATTTACTCAGGCCTGAGAATTTCGTAATGTAATTGGGCGTCTTGGTCCGTTGTCAGAGAAAAAATAACATTAAATAAAAATTTTAAAATAACATAAATTAAGCTGTGGAGATTGTGATGCAAGGTGTATCGGACAACGTGGGAGAAAAATAAAGAAACGACTAGATGAGCATAAAAGAACCATCAAAAACTTTAGTTTCAATTCAGAAATGGCAGAGCACGCAGGAATGGAGGGACATAAGTTTGATAATAGTAATTCTAAATTTTTATATGGGTGCAGTAATGGAAGGAGAATGGACATCTTGGAGATCTTAGAAATTAATAATAATAAAATAAATATAATTAACATCCAGATATCACCCATAACCTCCCCACTCCTGTCCATTCTAACCCCGTCTCCGTCCCCCACTACCATTATACCCACCCAATCCCTATAATCTCGAATTATTTTTAATTTAGTTGTAAAAGTGTTATTGACAATGAGAGAAATCTCAGAAACTTTCTAACAGTTTATTAAATATATAGTGGAATAAAACAGTGTTAGTTATACTCGTTTAACATGCCGTCGATGGGATTGTTAAAAAACAAAAATACTTTTAAAGTGTCTACGATTTGAATGCCCCCTGTCTATGTACATAACACAGTGTGGGGAAGGTTCGTAGGTCGATGGAATGAAAGAGTGATCGTATGTTACTGTTTATTTTTTCTCGAAGATAGGCAAGATAAAGTGTACAAGTAATATGTAATAACGAACAGAGAAATATATGACGGGCGGAGGTTTGCCTGATGAAACGATAGAGGCCTGACTGGTGTGGTGTCGCCGCGTCCCTAGCTCGACCCCTCTGTTTTTATGACTAATTTACTTTTTTACACATCTGTAACCTTTTCACCTAATTTGCTCCCGGAGCCTATCTCCGATTGAGAAATAAACATTTAATACCAATCGCTCTTTCATTCTACAGACCAAAAACCTTCCCTACAAAAGCGATGCTGTATTGGATGTGTCGCAAGTGTTCTTGGAGGAAAAGGCCCCAGATTAAATAATATCATCCCAACAATCGGCTAAGTCGGGACTTATGTAAATGGCCGATTGTAACCGAGTCGGGCGAAGAGGTTAAACTTTATATTACCTCGAGCTTACTTCTAACTAACTAACTTCAGATACCCTTAAGATTTGATTAACCAATTTGCATTATTTCAATCTTAGACATACGGAGGTTTAATTAAATTATATCGTTACGCATAATAGATACAGAGGATTGTCATTCATAAAAATAATTTTTCGAAATCGTTGTGTCTATTGATTAGCTTAAAAAATTAGAATCTATTAAATGTGTTCAATTAAAAACTGGTCTAAAATAAGTTAAAAAATTGAAATATTTTTCACGCGTATTCTAGTGTAAATGTTAATTATTTGGAAGAATGTCATATAGTATAAAGAATATTGCTTTAAAAATAGTAATAAAAAATATAAATTTCATTACCAGTTCTATTGTGTGGGGATGACAAATTTCAAACAAAGATGGCGGTAGTAAGAATACAATTCACATTTGGAACAAGACGTGCAAAGTTGACATACAATGAGGGCAGACACACCGCTTAAAAAACAAAACTCCTGTATCGATCCTTCTCGTACGCCACCTGGTTGGCACTTTTTTAATCTTTAAAGCTACCGTGCGACCCGTTACTGTAAAAAAAAACAATTTAGCCGAATGGCTGCCGTCCAAAATTTGCGCCCACTGTCCCGGTTATTCACTTCTTATTGGTCATAAATTACAAAACATAAATAGAGAAAGAAAAATAAAATACAGTATACAATATTCACGGTTGATTCAAAATTGACATACATACGAATTCCAAAAAAATGATAGTTGTGGTAGTTTATCATGTGTGTTGTTGTGCACGTTATGTAAAGTGGTCACGTAAACTAGCCGTACAGTAGTTCAAGCGCCCTATAAACACCCAATAGCCTTCCATACATGCTTTTCTTTATATATATATACTATATATTATATATATATATATAGATATATATATATATATATATATATATATATATTATATATATATATACATATATTTATATATACATAGCTTTGTCTCTATGAGACACCTAAAATAAACCTTGATTAAAACTTTTGATTTTAAATATGTCATATGGTGAGCTGCTTAGGTCGGATATTCTCAGGTCTGAAACCATGTATAACCCGACCACATTATTATTTTCCAGTCGACTCATCATCAGTGGTGGCCGGTTTTATCAATTTGGTGTGTAGTAATCTTCCATTTAAAGCACACATATTTACGAAAACGGTTTGTTTGATTGATGAAAAACGCAAAAACTATGCTTTTTTCTTTTTTAAATAGAGATGCGAACACGGAATACGTATTACATCAATATGTATACTATTTTCAAACTAAGCCTAACGCTTGTGCTATAAAAATAGGACAAATTTGCTAGACTGAAGTAAGGTTCGATCCCGCGACCTTTAGATCACTAGGCGATTGTCCTAACCACAAGACCAACAAGCTACTATTTAAACATAGATTACAAAAAATAAACAATTATGGAGCAGAAAAAAGAACTAATATAATCAAAACAAAGAGTGTACTGAGAACTTTGGAAATGAAAACTTTAAGGGAAAACACAGGGAGAGCGCTTAGAGATTGAATCTGAAATGAAGTAATAAGTCGAACCTGTTATGCCAAAGATAATTTTCAATGAAGAGTTAGCTCCTTTGCAAGAAGAAAATTCTGGAGAGATCGTGTAAACATAAAGGACAGCTTCAAAGTCCCTTGCATTGCAACTAACGATATCCCACCTGGTCATCGTCTACCTGTAAGACCGCCTTAATGATGGAGGAACACTAGGACCTCTACGTTCTAAGAGTAGCATCTTTCTGTCAAAACAGTTCACAGAATAACAAAATTTAGAAGAAGAAAAAGAAGAATTAATTCTATTCTTTTTATGTTAACTCATCTGAGTAGTAAAAAATGCAGGCTTTGATGTTATTTATCTCCGTAACTGTAACATTTTACCAAAGTATGAAAAATATGTTTTTCAAAATTTTATGAAGAAAACCACCTTGAAGTTTATATACTAGCTAGGAACACCTGTAAAACTAGAAAAGTCATAATTTCTAGGTGACCTTACATCGCAGAAAGGTTACAAAAGCAATAAATGTAATCTTCTCCCTAAAAATTTACTTCTTCGAGGAATTATCGTCTCCAAATACCTCATAATTCTTGGGTTCCTTTGTTGATGGCAATCAGACTGTCTTAAATAATAACTTAGTAAATAATCTGTCTGTAAGGAATCGCAAACAAAAGTAGCTAAATACAGGGATTAATAATTAAACAGCGGAGTAGCAGAAAGTTTGAGGATCCCTCACACCCTGGACTCCAGCATACACACCCAGTGAGTTATTGTATATCAGTTGCTGGAACTAATTTGGCGGCCGACTGACAGAACCGGATCGAATGTCAGCCATCAGATCCCAAAGGCGCTTTCAGGGTACACTTTAAATTGGTTCAGTTTATTACATTCGTAGAAGCTTTAAATAAACATTTTGAAACAGGTGACTGCGAAGAATGAATTTGCTGCCAGAAAATTTGATAACAAATGAAAAATAAAATATTATTACACTTCTTTTGTTATTTGAGATGACATAATTTATTTAAAATTGAAACACGCACCATCGCATAAGTGGTGTGAACTTTAAATTTAATAAAATACTGAAAATCGTGATAAAGGCCATGGTATTAACTTTATCGATAAGATAATTTTATGCCATTAGTTTTTAAATATAGGGTGTTTTTAAAAGGTTTTCTTTTTGAACTGGCAACACTTTATCACAAAACACTTGATTTGTGCTCAGTTTGGTTTGCCATTTCACAATGACTAGACTTTTATCAAAACAACGTCTGCAATTTTTTTCAAATTTAAGTCGTGGTATCAATACTTTAATTATTAAGGATTACTGTATTAAAGTATCTTTCTAATAAACACAATACTTACGCACTATGCAATTACCATGATTTTTATTTAATTTGTGATTTCGATACCTCTTATAAAAACAGCCTGTATTACTAACAAGGTGATTTATGACAATTTTGCTTATATAAACTTTTTTGTACATTATTATTATCAAAAAATAGTTTCATGCATTTCTGTTATATATTGTTTCCAAAAATACGTTAGGCACAAATCCATTTCTTTATTTATTTATTTGCGCGCCACAGCTCTCCGCTTGCTGTGCATTATTGAAACAATTAGAAGAAACAGGTTAGAAAATATTTCAAAAATACTCAAGGCAATCAAAATAACAAAGGCAGCGCACATTTAAAAATAACCCAGCAAAATATAAGAAGGTATTAAGTATTGGGCAGATAATCAATTTAATGAAACTCTATTTGATGTGGAAAAAGAAAATCATTGAGCAATCAATGATATTGATATTGATAATACTATATTTGACTGATTGGAATCAAAACATAGTTCACAATCAATAGCCAGTTAAATTTTTTTTGAGATCTGTCAATAAATAACGGAGAAAAATAATATTAAAGTTAGTATATTTAAGCGCGAAATGATTGACCTCCAAATCGCCTGTGACGCCGAAGTATGGGTCGCAATGTAGGGTAGGAGAGATGACGTAATTTGACTCCACCGGATGGAACTAAATTATTCATGCAAAACGCAAATTCAAAATTCTATTACTTTGTTAATTTTTGAGATATTTTAATTTTACTTTCAGATTTTTGTTCAATTTTACTCTCATTTTCATTCACTGAAAAAAAGGGAACTACTCCATTATATTATACAGTAAAATATCAAAAGGTACAAAAAAAACTATCGCTGTCTCAGGATTGACATAGATACCTATCTGTTTGCAAGTAAAGGTATTAAATTTATATACTTTTTAAATTAAATGCAAATCAGTTTATACCAATATATGTATATTTGGTAACACCAAGTGGTTTCGCAACCACCGTTCCTTATTCAGGCTAAACTACAAACTAAACAAAACAAAACTGGTAAATTTGTGTTTGATTAAATTTGCAATGAAAAACTTTAACGTAATAGCTATAACAACACTGTACATATAATATGTATATTTTTGTTGATGATTAATTTCTTTTTACATCATATTTGTGTTGAGTCTTATAAAAGTTTCCTGACTTTTCAAATAACTCCTTAATAGGATTGTTCGCCCACAATTTATTTTCTGTTCCAACTAACAATAAGTAATTAAATATTTAAACGAGTGGAAATCAAGCAGAGTCTTAGTAAGAATTATTGAAAAGCTTACAAGTATGATAGTTATTTGGGTGGTAATTTAAATGTTAATATTTTTCCATTTTCTTTTTTCTTTTTATTCATAATTTCGATATAATTGTTGACATATGAACTAAGTTTTGCACAATTAAAGCAATCTTATTTTGTTTATTATCAAAAAATATTGTAATAATTGAAAAGCATTCCAAATTTTATGTAACCGTTCTTTTGTGGATTTTCTTAGGCTACTGCCACGACATACATATAGTGTGCTTTTGACATGGCAAGTTAATTAAAACAATCCTCATGCATAGCCTTAGCCCTGAAAATTGACCCTATTACAGTGCAAATTTGCGGTCTCAAACATTTACTATCATCCGAATTCGTTATCTTTAAAAAAACACTTATTTGATATAATACGATATATATATATTATAAAAACTCTGCAGGTAGATTCAAATAATAAAAAGCCTTAACCCACTTACAGAACAACCAAACACAAACTATTATAATTACTAAAATTTAGATACACCTTTTCCATAACGAAAACAAAGTATATTTTTATTAATTATTAATGTCACCACGAAATCATTTTACTCTTTTTAAATAAGTAAACACTAATTAGTTGATTTATCCAATAATTACCTAACAGGTTAGTTAATTTAACAAGACAAAAATATTGTTTTATATACTGTACATTTGTACCACATTTAACCATACACTGCTGATTTTCCATACATAAATAAAATAAAATAATATATTAATATTATTCACGGTGACATGACGATGGCGTAGTGGTACTGGCGGAGCGATCTATCTCCGGGCGCGCACTTTAATCTTTTGTCTTTAGACTTTGGGCTTTTCTTCAGTAGTTAAAGAAGTATTGTCGTATTTGTCTCAACAAGACGTTACCTGTGTCCTCAATTTCTTCTTGTGACCTCACAAAATTTGCCTATTGTAATGTCTTTGAATTTAAGTGTACCATACGTACAGAGGAGCTTTCGTTTTGACTTATAGTTCACAAACTACAGCACTCCGAAGTTGACTGAGAGCGCTAATTCCTGCCATTTTCTTTACGCGCAGTACTTGGAAGATGGTATGGTAAGGATCAGAGCTACCTATTTCGCAATGAACAGAAATCTTACTTATCTGTCCTGAATCCGTTGAAATTATTTACTTTCATCTGCGACGTTTACTTTATGTGATTTACGCTGTTTAGTTTTTGACATGTTTATCTAATCTGTTTGTTTGGCCGTTTTTAAAGAAAAATGCATGTTTATAAAACAATATTTTGCTTAAGAATGTTCTTAGGTTTTCACGGCCACTCAGAATCTTCAAGTTTGTGTTTACTGGGGTATTATGCCGTGTTGTTACGACCTTTCGGGCCGACGTTTCGGATTCCATTGCAGGGTCCATCATCAGGGCTGATGTGTTGTCTTGAATGTTGGTGTTGTGGTTAAGTATCGGCTTGCAATACCGTGCCGAAGTCATGATGTGTTTGTCAGTGTCAGAGCTCTCAAGAAAAGAGACATTAAGACAGTTTTTGGTGCCAACTTCAAAATTAAAGATATGTTGAGATCAGTAAAGGATCGAGATCGCTTAGAAACGGACGGTGTGTATAGACTCGATTGTCAAGACTGCGATAAAGTATACGTGGGGCAAACGGCGCGAACCATTTCCAAAAGGGTCAACGAGCACAAACGGGCATGCAAACTCGGTCATCCAGAAAAATCAGCACTGGCTGAGCATTTTCTGGATACCGGCCATCATTTTGCATTCGAACCGAAAATCCTTGGAAAGCCTAAGAGTCACCATGCGCGTCTTATCAAGGAAGCACTAGAAATCTACAAGCATCCGATAAACATTAATAGAGAATTTGATGGTCTCAAAATTAAAAACATCTTGGTATCCGGGCGCTTCAAAGTCATTCTCGTCGCAGACTCCGCAGAGATAGTGATCAGACAACAGATGAATCATACATACAACACAATACAAACACATCATGACTTCGGCACGGTATTGCAAGCCGATACTTAACCACAACACCAACATTCAAGACAACACATCAGCCCTGATGATGGACCCTGCAATGGGATCCGAAACGTCGGCCCGAAAGGTCGTAACAACACGGCATAATACCCCAGTAAACACAAACTTGAATATTTTGCTTAACCGGCACATACAGGTCATGAGCCCTGTATGAGCCGTGAGATCATCGCCTTGTATTATCTCTATGAGACTTTTATAATTTATCTTAATTAATAGCTTTTGCTCTGTGGACAGAATTCAGCTGTGTTCTCAGAACATATATATAAATTATTGTTAATTATCTAATGTTATGTTCCAAGATAGCTGAAAATGCACTTTTTAATGATGTCATGAGTCGGTATTATGATAAATTGGTAATCATGCTCCCGAGGTATTGTTAAATCAAATTAAGTTAGTAGGAACAGCTCGGGAAAGGATTTAATTTACATCTAATCTTAGCTTCTACACATTGTGCACTTGAAACTGATTACTTTTTCATATTTAAAAATAATTTCAGTGCCGTTTTTATGTATTATGCAAATGAGTTGAATAAATGATATCGCGAACAGAAAATACAACCAATCGCCTGCTAAAATCGCAGTAGCGTGCTGAAAATGTCCCTCGTATAAAGTTTAATTAATAATTTCCCCCATTCCTCAGTCCCAACTCCAAATTTGGGGTCGTGATTCGGACAAATTAATTAGGTGAATTGTGTGACCAAAAACAATGCCCAAACGCAAAATTACTTAGAATCGTTATTGTTTCGCCAAATTACTTATTTCGTATATTAAACTCCGATCGATTTTAATCAAATTCTGCCCAGTTAGATTATTGTGAAGTTGCAATTTCAGAACAAAGTTCTGCGAATTTTAAGACAACAAAAAAAGCAGAAAGGCATACAAAATCATCAAATCAATGAAAAAATCTTTGGCTGCTACCAGGATCCCGGATCTGGTTTCTATCCGGAAAGGTGCGTTACCATTACGCTACATTATCCTCGTACCTTTCCGCCAATATATCGACCGTGTGTCTCATTTTTATTATTTGCATTTTTTTTTATTATTTGATAAACTTATATAAATATATTTGATTAATTATCCGTTCACTTTTCGTAATGCGGCAGTCACAAATTACTTTGTATATCTGCCGCTAGAGGACGTCAGAATAAAATCATTGATTTATTTTGATTTCAGACACATTTGATAAGACACATTTACATTATATTAAAGAACACATCCTTATTGTGATGTTTCAATTTCAGAACAAAATTTGTCTGAATTTTTAAACCAAATTTTTTAATCAATTAGAATGAAATACAGAAAAAATATTTATATAAGACTCCAACCCATATGTATGGGTGTGTTACCATTGCGTCACGTCAGATTGTTTTTCTAATAGTGTATTCTTACACTAATAAGAGGTCATATACAAGTGTACAATATATTTATATTGAAACGGGGTGGTAATTTTTCAAATTATGAATGAAAGTGACAAAGGCGTAGAAATAATTGAAAAGTTTCTTTTTTACAAGAATTTATTTACAGTCAAAAATACGAGGAAAACACAGAAATATAAAAGAGCACACAAAATATATAAAATACAATTAGCACAAGCACTTACTAAGGTCTCTGGCGTAGTCACAAAATAATAATTAATGTGGAATTCTGTATCTCACTTCGCAGATTCGGCGGAGGCTCTTGCCGGAAAAAACTCGACAGCAAGAGCGATGGCGAAGAGATTTCAGAGATCGGAGATAAACACTCGACGAGACTCGAGCTTCACATAAACTCAATTGATACGGCCCGCCAGAAGAACACTCGATTGCGGCGGCGATATCGTTTCCTAGGTTCACCAGGAATCCCTCCCGGATACCTTCTAGTAAAGCGAGGACTGTCGGAGTCTTCCGAACAGTGTATCCTGGCTGGAAGTATAAGCGCACCGCTTTTATACCCTTTCGGTGGCGGTGGGGATGGATGAGCGAACTATTTATTCGCAGTTGCTAGGCGGAGCTCCCGGCAACCAAAATCATTGGAAATATGCACCTTTGGGAAGCCTGGCAATTTACAGAGCGGCCGGGTTTAATGACTTCTGAGAAATAGATACAGGTATGGGATTTTTGTTTACACCCCCCAGGTGCGCGTATCAATATACATATATACATATCAATAACATATCCCGGCGGGGCAAACCCTATCGCCGCCGTAAAGTATAATCGCTACACATTAAAAATGTATACGTAATTATTTAGTCCTGGGACGAAACTTAGCATGAACTCGAATCCACTTACACCGCTGCTACGACGCAGTGTGATATCTTGGCAATTCTGAACTTGGCTGTTTTCAACAAAACTTTTCGTATTCCCCGGAAAGTTAGTTCCCGTGTCTTGTAAACTTGCAAGCCTTCAAAATGTCTCCGGAGAGATAATTTGGCGGTAAGCCACTTGCGGCTGCAGCTGAGACGATCAGCGGCGGTCGTGCCCCCACCCTGTAGGTACACCGCGCCACACGCGCTCCGGCTGATTCCGCTACACCCTGTCGTTTATTGTCGTCAGTTTACTTCACGGCTAAGTTAATAAATGGCGTGTATAATACAGCTCGCTCTCAACCGAGCTTAACTTAAACAGCGAAGAATAAATTTCATCAGTAAGATCAGCTAGTGAACTATCCGCTTTGAGCAATAGGTGGAGGGGTATAAAAGTAAAGAAAGCAATATCCAAAAAATCAAAAAAAAATGTTTTGAATGCCGTCATCGAGGTTACTAACTAAGAATATACTGTGACGAGATATAAAAGCTATAAAAGTATCCGTGATACTATGTCACTTGGAATTTGGAACAACACTATAGAAGAATAGAGAACGGTCTATAGTAATCTAAGGTTATCTACAGCATTCGGGCAGCATCTACAATTGCCTGAAACTGCCTAGAAGCGGCGGGAACCTTCTAAACACTAGAATAATCTAGGAGATTCGAAAAATCAGCGTTTGGGTTTAAATGGCGGGAGTCTTATTTTTGACAGTTTAATCGGTGCAAAGTACGCTGCGGAACGACGACCGGAATTGCTAATGGTAGCTACAGATATCGAGCGAAATAATCGGGCGGAGTATCTAACTGGCGATTTAAATAATGTGGATAGTTTGAATCGAGTATTGTAGCAAGTCATAAGCATTAAGTGTTACCCAGCGATAATAAAGTTTATACAGTAAGTTATTGCGAAGGAGTGTAATTTAAATGATAGTGTTAAATTACAGGAATTAATAATTGATCACTAATTAATAAATTTCTATTTATTTTCAGTGTCCCTTCCAAAATCATGTTTCCAAATCAGTATTAAAAGCAAAGGTTGCAATATCCACTTCAACCAATCATCCTCCGAGAATGCATCACGTATCAAAATGATAATTCATAGTAAAGTGAGAGTTGATATTGATTTTAGACCGAAAAATCAAAGCAACGACTGCAATTTATTTATATTGAAGCGAAATAAGCCTTACTGAAGCACTTACCTAAGTGGCGAAATAAAATAAGTGATAAATACTGCGAGTGAGAATAGGATGGAATGTTCTAGTCAATGTTAAATAAAGTGTTCCAGCTATAATAAAGTGTTTATTTAAGAGTTATATATTGCAAAATGATGTTATTTAAAGAACAACGGTAAGTTTAATAATGATAAGTGACTTTATGCGTTGAATAGTTCATTAATCAGTAATTGATAAATCACTAATAAATTTACAAGATTTTCATTCATTTCCCTCGTAGCCACGATACGTGACAATATTAATTACTTTGTACTGTGTATCTATCTATATATATATATATACACAGTACAAAATATTTTTTTATTTTTTTATTTCTTTTTATATATTTATATATAATATTTATTTGTATATATTTATTCGGAAAACTAACAGCTAAAAATAATTAAGTAAATACAAAGAATGTGAAACATAAAAGAAAATTACAATTTTCCATACGTAGTGACAGAATATCGTATTTGCGTGGTGTACATATATATGATATAGTATTTTGGAATATTTGAGGAGTATTTAATATTTGTGTCTGCACAAAGCCGCGACGCGCTTCCAATCATCTTTGATCGCGACTACCGCGCCATTTTACGCTTGTCGCTGATTGGTACAGCGGTGCGGGGGGAGGAGGGTGGTGGGTGGTGGGGTTGGGAGGACCGGCTGGGATAAAAACTGTCATAACAGATAACACGAGTGCGGGAATTAGAAATTAAACAGCTTAAACCATTACTGCATACGTTGTATTTTCGTTTTCGATATTGTGTGTCGATTTTAATTATTTTTCTACTAAAAAATAAACCGATACGTTTTATCACAGAATACGGTTAAATTCCTTCAAAAAACATGAAACACCTTCACAAATTACTGAACAACAACATTAACTAATTGTAAGATCCATTCATTTTATTGTCCCGCAGGGACGAACAAGAGAGCTTTTCGCGTAGACCATTCGAGAACAAACTAGGGCAAAAACTACAAAATTAAGGGTGTTCCTGATACGTGTAACATAATTTTTGCAGATCTAAA